>JAECUM010001886.1:0-139578 GCA_016617855.1 Megalonaias nervosa | reverse complement strand
ACTTTCAATGTCACAATAGCCAGGCAAGCTAAGTAAACGTGAGTCTTTTACTGGTACATCTCGATGAGCTAGTGGTCGTATCCAGAGTGATTAACGAATGCGTGGATAATAAAATCAATAGATAAATACACGCACGATATCACTTTTACCAGTAAAGCAGTAAGGTCGTGCTGTATTGCTTTCTCTAGTAGAGCGGTAATGCACATGAACAGCATCGCGTTCAATAGTAGAGGTAATGCTGCATCGTGGATGCCGCAGAGTACGGCATCTTTATGGTCGCAAGGGACAGCATCATACTCGAATTCATCGTCGAACTTGGAGTCTGTAGTGATTAATCACTTGGTTGCTGTGTCGAGTTCTTCAGTATCAATGAATGTCTACTTGCCTCAAAATTGAACATTGAGTTAATAGTCGGTCCCTCACTCGATTGCTGTGTTGAATTGGTTCATTTAGGTGAAAATGTGGTGGTCTCAAATTTGAACTTAGAGTTTATAGTGGGTCCCTAACTCGGTTGCTGTGTCGCAATTATTCATCACCTTTCTTGGTCGGCGTTTGTATTCAGAATAAAGTGTTGGTCTTGGAACATTTACATATTTTATTCTGAAGCTTGGCGTGTCTGTACGATAAAGTGATTTAGTCTGGAAGTCGTACTCATTTTTGGCAGACAGTTTGATATGCTTTTTCTAGAGGGCGTATGGCGATTTGTTGGTTTTGCAAACATACAATGTTGCTTGGATCCTGTGTTTTCACGAGAAAGTCTTGATCTTGTCCAGAATTTAAAGCTTCTTTCAAAACAAAGTAAAGAACTCGATCTTCTAAAAGTTCTAAGGCATCATAAATTTTAAACGAGCGTTGGCTGTCACATGCTCTGCATTGATGACATTTCCAAAATTCGTCGGCAGGTGAAAACTCTGTTGCTTCTTCATAACTGACCAAGATTAAATCTTCACGGACGATCGCTACGCGTTCCCCTTTTGCATCATCCAATTAAAAGTGGCGATTGGATCTGCCAAGTATTCCGTGTTAGTTAAAATCGGACGTTGAGCCAATTCTCCTCACCAACAATTTAACACGACTTCAGCAAACGATCGTCTTCCTTCGTTCTTTTCCACGTGTTCCAAAGTGACGTCCTCTAATGATTGGTACCGTTCTTTGAAGTTGTCGTCTGGAGTCTGACACGAAGATTGATAGCCATTAACTTCTTGTTTCAATCTGATAATTTCATTGACGTAGCCTGACAAAATTCCTGGACACGAGTCGTCGTCCTTATGGTATTGTTCTTGGTAGGAAAGTGCCAAATTTCGTGTAACAATATTCGCATCGACGATCCAGAGCATCAAACAATTCGACACTCACTCACGTTCCTGTTAAAGCGAGTTCATGACTTTTGTGCCAACAAGGTTAGTCTTGTTATTTCAGCACACGCATAATATTAATGAAACATCGGTTTTCTTTGACAATGATTGTGTAAGACAGGATGATAAAAGTGGGTTGGAGGTAAGAATTTGCATTTGATCAATCCTTCGTACTGGCGAATGTGTTCTGTCAATTGTTCAGGTTGTCCGGAAGGAAATGGAGCATAAACTATTCACATCAGATTAGCAATATTTCAATATTTCTTCCTCAAAGTAAAACTGGTTTGAAGAGTTGCTTTAGTGTCATGTGTAGAATGTTTCTCGTTGATCTGTGTGGTTACCATCAGTGTCGTGACAGCGAACATCTGGCAAATGTGTGCTTACCATCAAGTGTCGTGATAGCGAACGTCAGGCAAACGAGTGCTTACCATCAGTGTCGTGATAGCGAACGTCAGGCAAATGTGTGTTTACTATCAGTGTCGTGATAGCGAACGTCAGGCAAATATGTGCTTACCATCAGTGTCGTGATAGCGAACGTCAGGCAAATGTGGGAGAACAAGGTGTTCATTAACTTCGGTCTTGAAAAAGTCTGGAAAATAACCTTTGGCAATTTCTGTCATTCAAAACATTATAGGCTTTCTACTCAAAGCCTTGGCTAACTAATTAATGGAATCTTTACGTATACTTGTCCCACTTTTATGTACAGTTTAGCTCCATTCATGGTGACTATGGGACATTCACTACCTTGTTCTGAATAATATTTTAAAAGAAATTGTTTGCCAAAACAATTTTGTTTTGTGTACTTTTGTGTATCTATGTGTTTCTTTTGGTATGTTGTTTACGACTAAAACTTAAAATCCCCTTTTACCTCTTCTATTGTTCTTGTGTCTGTAGGTCTGTAAGGATATAGTAGTGTGTCTGTAAACACTTTCTTACCCTTCCTCGTGTGTGATAGTATGTTTGTTTGTGTGAAAGTATTTTGTTTATTTCATCACCTTTCTTTCACATCATACCTTCTCTTGTGTGATAGTACATTTGTATGTATTTGTGAAAGTGTGTGTATTACCACGTCCTACCCTTTTTTGTTTGATGTTGTTTAGATTCTGTGTGGTGTGGGGTGGAGATGTATAATATTAGTGATGTGTTGGATTGTAAAGTTGAGTGTTGGATTGTGGATAAAAAAATGAACATTACATTTTCTTTTGTCCCTATAAATACATTTGTCCCTACAACAGCATTCTCACGTTAAAACTATGGACCTATTTAACATAGGATTTCCCCCTGTCCCCAAGGCATCTCCTTGCTTTTCCCTTGTTCCAAAGGTGTCTTGCTTGTAAACCTATAACATAATGTTGTTCCCGGTATGTTCCCCCAATACGCCCCTATTACTACTAAGATAACTACACACTGCAAGGAAGCGTACACAGTAGTATGAACGAAATACAACGTGGTTGTTTCAATTAAGACAGAAGTATACACATAAATATACATAAATATTCAGCAAATTTTAAAGTAGGTTTGATTATATCAATGAATTGGAGAATTGTTTGGTAACTTTAAAGGTCTTGACACAAAATAATATACACGAACAATATAATCAAACAAAACATACATACATTGAATAGTTACCCATTTTAAAGACATTTAAAAGTTAGTCATTTAAGGCATACCGTAACAGTCATCTCAGGTTAGCATAATTGCAGATTAAAATATGTTGTAACATCAATATATGTTCTTACTCAATCAGAATAATGCTATTTTTAAGTAACCACTTAAACCCTTACAGATATAGGCATGTATGAAATTCATGTGAGTTACACGTGCACTGACAGCTTGACATATTCATGTTTTATGTCCGTGATCTACCTGTTACTACATATCAACTAAATATTGAAATCGCCATAACTTCCTAATTAAATTTCCAGTATGCACTCCAAAATTCTAGCCTTATTTACATGGACCAAGTTAAACATACAATACTCTGATTTTATATCATGTGCTATGCAAATCAGATGGCCTGTTATCTCGGCTCTAGCGATATATCAAATTGCAAGTCAAGTGACCTTTCTTTAAAGCCGATGCATGCAAGTAGTTGCATGAGCCTCTTGAGCCTCAAACGGAAAACATTACGCCATAGGTTAACATGCGGGAACCACAATGGCCTCAAACGGGAATCCTATCTTAAACTGGTCCATACGTTAACATGTTGGAGCCACTATGGCCTCAAACATAAATCATATGTTAAATTGGTACATAGGTTTTACATGGGATGATATTATAGCCTCAAAGGGTTGCACGTTTCTAGACTCAAGCGCCTAAGAATGTATGACCTCAGACCTCAAACGTGGATGGTAGTTTAACATTTTGGCGGTATTTGGAGGACAAAGTGCTTATGGCGACCAAAGGGTATGGTAATGTTAAACTGTTTATATCCAATCCAACACACCACATATAATATCGAAACACACCCCCTACAATCCATCACACACGTTTTCGATTACTATAGAAACACTCTCCAGCACCCGCATTTTGATTACGATCCAAACACACATACACCCTAACCTCGAAGTAGGAAGTATGATGCACACACTTCACACACAAACACACGATCACAAAATAGGGGTTACAATAGAAAATAATGGAAATGAAATAGACACACACTTTTACACACAAACATACTATCACACACAAGAAAGGGTTAGAAAGTGTTCATAGGCAAACTACCATACCCTTACAAGCAACCACACACTATCACAAGAAAAGGGACAAGGGGGGTGTGTGTTAAGTTTTAGTTGTCAACGACATACACAAAATGCACATACATACACAAAACACTAAAGTTTATGTTTTTAGCAAATTTGATTAGTATCTCTCTTTTCCAGTTATGCGAGTGGCCCTGAAAACGGCCGTTGAGATTGTTAACAATTTTAGGTAACAAATACTACACATCTTCACTGTTTTCCTGATTTCTCTCCAGACCAAGGCAGCGACAAAAGACATTTCCACCCTATAAAATCAGGGCAGCTTCGTGTGGAACTTTAGTTTGAGGAGCTCTGGTCAATACAGCGAACACCATCATCTTGTATGCAGAATTAGACAATATTCTGGACATCAACAGTTTGAGAGAAGTGATCTATGGCGAATGGCAATTATGATGTTTTTGATCCAGAAGAAAAAGCCATATGTCATGATGGTCAGAACAAGCACAATATTTAGTCACCTGTTTTGCTCACGACATGGCTGAAAGAAGTACAGGTCTAACCATAAAACATTGCTATGAATGTCAAATCGACCATCTTTGTCAGACACAACACAACAAATAGATGGTGATAAATCAATAAAACTAAATTGGAAGAGTATTTGCAAGAGGCATGGATTCTCATCTCTGAAGACAAGATTTTGCAAAAGTGGGATAAAGACTTGCGTGACTATTATCTACCTCCTTTGACTTCTCTGGAGATCAAACGCACTGAATCTCTTTTGCAACAGAGTACAGAGACTACACCTGGTTCATCGACTTGCTTGACAGAACATTTCAACGAAAACGTCAGGTGTGAATTGATGACTTACCATTACTTGTGAAAACAGAAAAGAATAAAAGAATGGATGTCTTGGAACTTGATGACCTTCTGACGCACCGTTTGTACAGTTTCTTAGAATCGTGTGGTGTGCTAAAGATAAAGTTCCTCATCGTAAGGTGATGAGGATCGCGCCTATGTTATCAACACAGACGACAGTCATTCACTAAGAACCCATTGGGTAGCCGTCTACTTTCCCACCGATCACAATGTGGAATATTTCAAAATTCGAAGGGATCACCTCCTCTGGAAGACGATATCATTGTAAGACGAAACTCTATCCGTATAAATTATTCATTATACGGTGGTTAATAACAGAAAGCCATGAGGTCCACAAGGTGGCACAGATTGAACAAAACTAAAACTCAAAACAAACCCGCCATCAAGGTGCAGCGCTTACTAGTTTAGAACCGCCCCGAATAATGCAACCCATGGCAGAAACCGATTTCTAAAAAAAGACCGCAAAAAAATCCTCTCAACTCTATATTCCACTAACATTTAGCCATAAGTACAGAGAACTTATTTTTCGAAGTTCATTGCAAGACGATACCTTCTTAAAAAGTTAGAAAAGATCAACATTTTTCAACCTAGTATCAATAGGAACTTTGCAGTAACGTCGAAACGGGTATCTCCCGCCCCTTCTCCTCCGTTCCTGCCTCCGGACATGAAAATGGAGAAGTATGAATTGCACACATGAAAACGTCATGAGGGGGCCATTACAACGATTGATTAAGAAGTACGAGGTACTTACATTAGCCAGTCATACATGGCCAATTGGCCGAACGCGACAAGATCAGTCAGTCAGTCGGTCAGTCGTGCCATTCATTGCCGACCAGACAAATAGAAGCAGAATGGAAAACAAGCACTGCGAAGTTGACAAAGTGATGGAGGCCATCAGCTTCATGTAACATATAGAGCATTTCTTCTAAGACACTATGGCTCTTGCTGACTGAGGCAATGTCCTAAATAACGTATATCATCATCGTCTACATCAATAGAGGCTTTCACCTTGTTAAGTACTAATGTGTGGTACTTTCAGTGCAAGATAGCTGTCTAAATATGTGGATAGATGGAAAGTTTGCCAGTCCAACATAAGTAGATCGTGACCACTGTAGACATATGGGCAAGTCCAATTGTGGCTCATTCGGTCCAACTGGCCGTACGTCCTTATGAATCAAAGAAGATACCCTCACAACTGACAAGAACATTGTCGTGCACAGAGAGGAGGGAATTTTATATTAATGCCTTATAGGTGGAGATAGGTAAAACTCTGCACCCTCTGACCACATAGGCAGGGTGCTATATAACTTGTAGGCGGAGCTAAAGGCTTATCCCCAATTGGATTCTGAAAGTTTCATCTTCCGTTGTTAATAACCTGGACGATAAAGCCTTATTTATTAAAGAGAATATACATAAGAACATACACAACAACTCTTGATTCCAACTGTATTAAGATCGGGTTTTGTCTTCTGAATCTTAATTGGGGTGGAGGGGGCATCTCGGCATCCGCCATGAGACTTGTGAGAGATTCTTAAGTGGGACGTAAGCTCAGTATTCTCTGTCCACACGGCACACACTTCACAAGTGTGTGACAAAGAGCAATTGGTACACATCAGGCACGTTTCGTGAACGTCCTCCACTACTTGGAATCTCTTCAGGGTTAATGCAGACATAACAAAAACATATTCCACGACTTCTCCAGGGCCATTTCACAAAACTCATGGACCACATTATCTTGAAATGAAACCGTGTATCGATCATAATTGTGTGTTCTTGGATACAAGTGTTTGGAATCATCGCTCGGCGCTCTATGAAATTAGCAGTTATCAATTTTTTTAACTCCATTGTCAGAAATTACATGCTGTTTCAAATACTTGCAAGGATTTGAGAAATCTAATGACTTTTCAAGACCCCTGAAATTTATTTGTTAAATTCCAGGACCCAAGGAACCCTGTGACTGCAATTGTTGCACTCTATTGTCATTTATGTAATTAAAGAGAACAAAGAAACAAGCGCATACAACAATTATATATGTATAATTGAAATAAATGCCAAATATGTTATAAAACGAGTTATAATTAGAGTAAAGGCCTAAAGACAGTGCCTGGAAAATTCCACCAGTGAAAATATAGGTCACTGTTCAAAATCAAAGGTGATGAAAACCGTATGATAATTTTTTAAAAAATTATCAATAAATGCACTGTATTTTACAAAAATGTATGTATTCTACAAAACATTTTTTACTTACTCTACCACTAAAAAAAAGTGGAAGTAACAGGATTGTCTGTTGGATACCCTAGCACGCGAAGCAAAAGTGGAAAACTGGTTTAAACAATATATGAAGGTAGCCACTAAGCGGGTAGAAAGGGGAGTTAACTTGTGAGAGTAGCTTCCCTTATTCTATGTATAATCTATAACAAAAAAAAGTTTTTCCTTTTCCTTTTTTGTCTCTCTGGGAGGGCTGGATTTGGAGGTAGCAAAGAAAGTTATCCTAACGTAATGTCATCAGGTAATGTATTTGCAGGAGAAACCTACTGCCACTACCAAAATTATAGTCCAATTTTACTCTTGAACCTGTCATGTTTTGTTGAAATCTTAATATAATGTTTTCATCCTAGTTATTAACATGTTTGAGAAGTATTATTTTTAACTGTGTCTTCTATAGTTGAAACTAAATGTGTGATAGACGATCCATTTTAAACTTGTCAAATGAATGTTCTGATACAGTGCATTTTCAAAATCTTTATATCTATACAATGAAAGTGAATGTAGTGGCAAATTTCTTCACATTTCAATTGGTTTGGGTTTATATTGTGACAATTCTTTTTGACTGGTTTTTCGGATGTAATATACATGTACAGAGTAAAATCCTGTCAAGACAAAATAAAAATGACATTTTTTATGGCATAGTTACCATAGCTTTTTGGTACCAGATTCGAGAAATATAAATGCCTCCATCATTGCCTTAACATTTGATTTCTGTTAAAATTGATTAAAAATCTCATCGTCTTGTAGTGTTTTAAATGTGTCTTAACTTATAGTTAGGTAGCTGGAGTCAATCTTGTATCCCATAAATTTATCTATTTTCATTTCTGTAATGCCTGTTATTACCTTAATAGGACATTGTGTAGATTGTAGTGTCCTTACTAAGCTTTTCGTCTGTTACCATTTTATGACTTTTTGGTGATGTTCTTGGATGTATTCTTTTACTTGTACTTAACATAAATTTGCATATTAACATATCTTTACTCCATCATATTCTATTGTACTATTTATTTTTACATCTGGCACAGTCTGGAAACTCATTAATTGAAAAATCAAAAATATAGAAATCTTGTGATCTGTGCCTTTGTATCATTCATTTTGATACACAACTGTCAACACATGAAAAAAAAAAATTAAAAAAATTAAAAAAGTAACTTTCCAGTTATAATTTTGCTACCTATTGTAATGCCATATTGTAATTGTTGCAATTCAAGGTAAAATTTTTGAATATGAATTTAATAATAATAATAATAATAATAATGCAGTTTTAACCACACAAGTGTTGGTGCTATGTAACTATTAACCAAAGAACACTTTTAATTCTCTTGAAAGTTATCTTGAGACAAAGCTAGCTTTGATCAAACTTTCATCTGAACCAAACTTGTATGCAAACAGGCACAATATCTAGATATTGTCAATGTTGCTTTCATGTGAAATATATCTACCACATCTCTAATAAATGTTGCTTTCAGCCTACTGCAATTATGTTGGTAAAGCATGTGCTGGGCATGTCTCTGTCATTTTTTAAGAGTATGAAAAAATTTCAACTTTTTTTGTATTTGCTCCATTGTTTTGTCCTCACCATTTTCCTCTGCTAAACTCTTCTTGGGTTTTGTAGTGAGTGAATACTAAATTGGCATCAATAAATAATGGGTGAAGCCTCTATTGTAATTATAATTAATTACTGTTAATTAAATAATTTACTCATGTGGATGAAAGACCAATTTTGTACTAAAAGTGAAAGGCTAAAGTTTTGAGTCAAATAGGAACAATAAACTCTGTAACAATTTGATGAAAAAACAGTTTAAATTAAACTTGACACAAGTTTTCTCAATGCAACACCAAACTTTAGTTTCCAGTCAAGTCCTTGAAACATTATTAAATGGAAACAAAGTATGTGAAATATTACATGATGGACACTGGTAACAAATTATGCCCTCTCCATTATTATGTTGATAATCATGGTGACCTAATCTCCCCTGAAATGATTCAGAATGATGCCACAACACCCCAAGTTCCATGAATGTTTTATGCATAAAGCTATCAGCAGTGACAATAAAACAAAACTTTTACATGACTGTCTTGACTGCAGCTGATGCTAATGACAGTCTTTGTATAGGCTAGCTAAAAAGCATGAAGAATGCCACAATAAATACCTGCATATGAAAACAAAGTTTATTATAATGGAAGATAAAACAAAACTACAAATCCAGCAAAACAGGGTTCACATCAAAACTATCCTATTATGATGTCTTGGAAGAAAACAATATAAAAACATGAAAACTCCATACAGAGATCAATACATGGGCATACTTGTAATAACCATAAATTAGGAAAAATGGCTTTGATTGTGTTTTTAAACTGATAAATAATCTGTAACAAAAAGTATAGCTAGCATGTTTAAAGCTTTAAGCTTTATTCTACATGTAATATGAAAACACAGTGGTTGTTAACAATTTCAAAAACATTCATCCTAATAAAGAAAACATGTTTCTTTTATTTGAAAGAATAAACATTGCACCACTGCAAATACCTAACCCTTCAGTGATTCCACGATTACAACATTATGATGTATAACAATTTTCAACTTGAATTATGGACAATAGAAATAGAAGCAAATCATAACTTCACCTTCCCAAGTAGCTGGGTCCATATTTTTCAAAGCTTCTCACAAATGGCTGTTCTGATATAAAGAAAATATTTCCAACAAAATGAAAATAACTGTGCACAAATCTCACAATAATATGAAACACAAAATAGATTTTTTTTAAATGTCTTTTACAATACAAGTCTAGGAGACTTTTTAAAGTGGGAATCTAAGGCCAGGTATTTTATATCTTTTTACCTCAACTTTTTATTTATACATAGCTTGTACAGAGTTTTAACGTCATTAACTTTTATCTTCTTGTGCATGTTTACATTTATTTGGAAGGATTTATCTTCTAAAGTTTCTTCTGTACAATTCTTTACCTTTGCATTTTTTAAACTACCTTTTAATCAAACCACAGAAAGAATTGTGCTGACATATTATATGTTACACACACACATACTGTACATTTGTAAATTCTAGGTTTAAATTTAATACCATACTTGTTTTCAAAAGGGAAGTAACTCTATAAAGGACTATACACCCAGCATATGCAGCCTACAGCCCACAACCTGGTTTTGGCCACTTATTTACATCAGTCTGGCTTTAAAAATAGCTTATCTTGTCTAAGCCCTGGGAAAAGTTGCACATGGTTGCAGTACAAAGTACCAGATTATTCTCTGGATATGACAGCAATGTTATGTATATATGTATTTGTGTTTGTGTATCTAAGCTGACACCACTTACGGAAACTAACAAGATTCAATATTGGTGAATATCAGAAAAATGGATGCCAGATCAATGACACCAGACTGTACCTATATCAGACCTAAAAATGGATATGTTCTGTAAATAGTGACGAATAACACAAAAAGAAGGTCAAGAGGAAACATGTAAAAATGCTTGACAAATAACTAGGATTGGAATGTGCAAATTGGGAACAAAATCGAGCCCTGTAAACCAAAGTTCTTAGAGACCATCAGAGTTTAGCAAATTTTGTGTGAACTAACTTTCCCTTAAAACGTATTCACATTAAAATTTTGGGATAAATACCAATGATTATCCATAGGGAGCCATACTATATATTCAATTTCATAGTATGCCATAAACTCACCGTAGTCAGAAACATCCAAGTACTGCAGAATTCTGTTTCTGTTTCTTCACAAGTGTTTATCAACCCTTGTACAACAATTCATCTCTAAGGCAGAATAAGCTTTCTCACATACCCCCAGTGGCCGAAACTTGAGACTTGAACCCACGCAGAGATGAGATAGCAGTGATCTGTAACAGTGCGCACTTTAGACCACTCAGCCACTCACGGCCCCACATCCATCACATTACTAATGTCATACTAGTCACTGGGTAGACTGACCATCAGATGCCAATAGTCATTGGGTAGACTGACCAGTAGATGCTACTAGTCATTGGGCAGACTGACCATTAGTAGCTACTAGTCATTGGGAGGATTAACCATTAGCTGCTCCTTTAAAAAAATACTGTAAATGATGGTTGGTCTATAATTTTATCTGAATATCCCTTACCACAGGCAACAATTCATGTTATTTTTGTTTGATAATCTCCTCCTGGACTAATGCAATGTCTGATTTTGTATGGACTTACACACAGACTGTATTTATCTGGATAGTGTATAAAACCCACAAAAAATGATGTTTCTGTTAAACACTGGTCATTTTAAAAAGATTCAATTTAATCATGCTAGAACTCTAATTTACAGTAATCAGGAAAATAATTTCACAGTATGACAATTCTGAAAAAAAAAAGTGTCTTAAGTGTTCCAAGCATCAAATATAACCAAAATTATAAAATTGATGTTTCGCTTTATTTTAATAATCAAACTAGCCTTCTTGCAAATGAAGGTAATCTGACTGACAAACATACAAAATCTTGTTCATATCAGATTTATTCCTTTTAAATCAACCTAGATGATGGGGAACAAACTTTACATTCTTTTTTCATTAGGGGTAGGGTCTTAAGTTTTATTCCTTGTAGATTATCTTGTAAAAAATATTATTGGTAGTACCCTAATTAAAACAATGATGTCCACTAATCCCTTTTAACTTTTATGGAATAGTCCTCACCCTCTGATATGCTATATAATTTTGTTTTATGTAACTGTCATAAAAATTAATTGAAATCAAAGTGGCAACCCTTTAAATTTTCCTTATTTTGCAAAACCAATATTTAAGTATCTAATCCATGTAAAAACCCATCCATGAACAAACAAAAAGAGCCCATGAACAAATGTATATTAAGTGACAGAAAAGTATCAGATATCTAACAGAAATCTAACTTGAAACAAGTCTCATTTCCTTGGCATGATATAACTATCAATGTGTTTCCAGTGTCGTTAAAACCAACAAACCAAACCAAGTATATCATACAAACAGTATTAATAAATAATAAAATGTTACCTCCATTGAATGCAGTTTTCTCATTCCAGATTAAATTAAAATACACAAATGCTGTACAAGATGGTTTGAAATATAATTCACTGAAGAATAAGTCTTTTGAAACCATACAATTTTTTTACAAATTTACCAACACACAGCTGGCACTTCACACTGTCTGATTATCTGCCTTGCTGAGAGTTTTCTGTGAGTTTTATTTTTTTTAAAGGATGACTTTTTGGGTACCAATTATGTCTATATAGTTCAAGAAAAAAGTCAGTTAAAAAAAATTAAATCTGATAAAAGAACTACAACCACATTACATATACTGGACATCGTACATGACACAAAATGAGAAGAGGGAAATAACTCCTTCCCAACTGGACACATTCCAATATTTACAATAACAAAGACTCAAACTTCTATAATGGAGAGACATGGATATTGACTTTGGATATCATTCAACTCGCATGCAGTATTTAAGACTTGGGGCCAGCCTAATGGAGTCATTAAAAAATAGGGACTGGAATCAGCCAAAATATCTGGAAAATACTTGCTAAAAGGGTTGCCAAATCTTGCATTTCCTGCAAAAAAGCAAGATGTAAATATCTAATGGCATAAAGCTGAGATTTTGCTAAAACTAGTATCTCACTATTTTGTTATTATAGACAAAATCAGCTATCTTTATACTACAAATGCCTGGACACTAAATAACCTACTTGTGCTAATGTGTCAAAAAAAACCCCCAAAAATCAACAAATCATTATTTGGAACTATATCCTGTATACGAGGATGCTTCTGCTGTTACATTTTTGCATGTTTTGACAAATCTGCATCTTTTGTTTCCATGATTTTGCATTTTCCAATGAAATTATGCCATTCTATAAACTTGAATTTTCCTGACTTGTTAGTAGCAAAAATTGGGAAAATTAACCCTTATGAAATTTCTTCCCAAAACAGTGTACATACATCTTTGTACCCTAGTCTGCATATGTACATGACAAAATTGATGGTTA
The DNA here is from genome assembly GCA_016617855.1 of Megalonaias nervosa. Lineage (NCBI taxonomy): Eukaryota > Metazoa > Mollusca > Bivalvia > Unionida > Unionidae > Megalonaias > Megalonaias nervosa. The sequence goes on along the minus strand of JAECUM010001886.1, from coordinate 126,369 downwards.
CACATGGACAAGTTAAAATGCTTTCAGATAAAGACTTGCATGGAATCTAGGGAAAATAATGATTTTCTGTTATTTCCATGATTTTGTAGCAAGCATTGTACCATGATTTTTAAAATATGTAATGTGTTATGTATGCAAAATACTCCTGAGCTGCTGAGAAAATGTTCTATTATCTACCTAAATAAAATTGTACGTAAAACCAGTTTCACATTCAAAGATTTAAAATCATTAGGCATAACTGTGAAGACTGTCTTCTAATGATTTCATGTCAAACTGTATCAAGTTTATGAAGGACCAATTTTTGTCAAGATCTGTTGTGTTTTATCAAGCACATTAGCAATCATTTAAATAAAAATTCTCTCAATACAGTCAAACTCAGATAACTCTGATGTCAGTCACACAAACACTGATCATTATGACTGAAAAGGTTCAGAGCTGAATCCTACCATTAGATCAGTCTTGGTCTGCTACCCGCATTTATCTCTGGGCAATACACTTTAACTGCCTCGGAACCTAATAAATAATTACTTGCGATGTTGTGCCATAAAACACCAAAATGACTGGCTTAATACCACTGTCGCACCTTCTATTGAATGCAATCTCTAAAACCTGAAACAACTGCAAACTTTAACAAGGAATATTAAACCTGGAGTACATCAGATTTTTTTAAGTTCTGCTTTATTTACTGATATCATATTGAGAATATTTATATATTGGAAAGTTCTGATAATACTACATTAAATAAGATCAAAAGGATGATACTAACTCACATGATTTAGGGGAACCCTGCTCTAACACCCTTTGTTTTAACAATAACTTGGATAATATAGTGTCACATCCTGCCCACCAGCTTTTTACCTTAGATATCATTTACTCACTGACAATACTCAAACCAATAGCCAAGGTCAGAACAGATACAAATGATTCAGTTATGATTCAGAAAAATGTAGCTTACATATCATAATGTTCTCACACAGCAATGATTTTCACCATGCAGCTATCTCATTCCTGATTGCTATACAGTAAAATTATAATGTTTGATTGGTGCTTTGTCTCCCCCACTTCCAGCAACTTCAAAGACATGCACACACACACACATACTTTTTAATCATTCACAACAATTACTAAGACAGTTGCAATAAATTACTATTGTGACATCACAACTAAGTTTACATGTATGTCAGAACCTATCACAAAATAGGAGATGAATAGTTTTTTATCTTTGAAAAAAACCATTAAAGGTGATCATCCAAAAACAGCAAAAATTGACATTAATGGTGATAATCCAAACACAGCAATAACTGCCGTTAAGATGGTCATCCAAAAAGAGAAATAACTGACATTACAGATGAGCATCAAAATATAGCAATAACTGACATGAAACTACAATAGATTATTCTAAGGAGTGCAAGAAATCAGTAAGCAGATCAAACAATTTAATAAATAGTATGTAAACTCATGTTCTCCTCCATGCTTTATTAATTTAAGGTTTCAAGATATACAGTAAAGTCAAACTGACTGAATATCCTTTTTTCCTTATTCCAATATCAATGTACTGTTTGGCTAAATGAGAAAAATATCACTGGTATGTACAATACTGCAGCAATTAAATTACTACTTTGAAAGCTGCCACAAATATTTGTTAGTAATTTGTAAAACATTTGAGAAAATTAGCTGTAACAAACAGATCTTTCTTATCTTTTTCTACTCTGTCAACCTCAATCAACTTGTGTAAAGCCAAACAAGGAGAACTTCTGGCAAAAAATATTTTAAACAAAACTCGATAACCAATCTGTTTGGAATAAAAATGGTTTTTGTAATGAGTTGATTGTAATTAGAATTTTATGTTTTATCTCTTAAAAGAAAAACTGATTTAAAAAAAAAATATTCTGATGAAATAACAGATGTTCCTGGAAAACATACTTGTGACCCAGGGAAGGCAATTTTAATGTGACATAGTCATCACCAGATGCAATGAAGAATTCTGAATCCTTTTAATTCAAACTCTTTGAGTGATGAGAGTCCCTGACATACATTTTTTTTATATTTTAAGTGCCTTCCATGTGTACCATGTACATTTAAATGGAACAGCCCTAAGCAATATTACCTTAGATTAACATTTTCAACTGAAATCATTCTGTAGTTCTTTTTAACTACGCAGAACGTTATAACTAGTTCAATGAAACTAACCCATCTAGTCTATTCACATGGCATGACTGGCCTTCAATGGGCTGAAAAGCAAAGCATATAAAGTGTCTATTATAAGAAATGCAAACTACTGTAAGTAAGTGAAGAGCAGACTTCATACCACAGACACTGCAGGTATTAAACTCTGTCTCTTGAGGAATTTCATGCCTTGATTGAAATCCTTCCAGTCCAAAATGCAAAAATGATCCAAACATCATCATTTACCCACCAAAATCATGTCTGAATTACCGAATGCACACCACTGATATGCAACAAATAAAGTTAAAAAAGTCTGAACTAAGAACACACTAAAACAAATCTCACAGTTTTTAAGCACCTGCAGACCTGCCAACCCTGAGGAGTCCGTCTCAGTAAGGCAGTTGAATTTTTTCCATAAGATTCACCAGTTTTCAGTAAGGTTTAACAAAATATCAATAACTGCTACTGTAAAACTGGAAAACGTAATTAAAAGTTTGACACAGTGACAATAAACGTTATGTTCAACGGAAAAGTTTGTAAAGTACGTGTAGACTTTATTTACCACTAGTACAGTTGCACAAACTTTAGTTCCAAAACATATGCACTTCCATGGCTTGTTGACACCTCTCAACTTGATGCAATTCTTGGAAATTCTTTTTCCATTTCAGAAGATGACAGCAATCATATCTCCGCCACGAAACACTCAAATTGGCATGTGATGTCCAACAAACGTAATTGTATAATTTCCAGCTTTTATTCACAAGAATCTGAATATTCCACTGTGTTCTTCTGTGTTGATTATTTTAACTCTTCTAGAGGCTTATTTTCCCAGCCATCTTAAACATGCATCACTTTCTGGACGCCATTTAAAAAAAATTCTATAATCAACAGTCTGATCATGCAGACGCTTGGTATGAACAAACAGGTGCAGTTTAAAGCATCAGGGGGGCTGCTGTAAAGTTAGTCAAGTTCCCTGGCTAATTTCATTAATTCTAATATAAATCCTGGATCCAAATCAAACACACATGAACCTATTATCCAGTTTTTTGGCAACTAATTTTTAACTTAGTTCTGCTTGCATGCCGTAAGTCCGTATTTTAAGGGTAATTTTTGTAAGACTTACAGTAAAATTGTAAGGGTTGGCAGGTCTGCACCTGGGGACACAAATTAAAAATTTTCATTATATGCCATTAAACAATGAACAACCAACTATGTAAAGATACACAAAATCAAATACTTATGAGTCATACTTTCAAAAAAATGGGAATATGGTTTGAAACATCTGGGAAAAATCCACTCCACCTGAAGAATTTCTCTTCACCAGATATCTAAAGGGAAGTAGATTAAAAAGACCTCTTCATTTCAACATAATGATCTTAATTGCATTTCAAACTCTAAATTTCACACTTATTTCTAATAATAACATCTTATTTGATAACCTGACCAGTTGCCTTACTTGAAATAGCAAATTTCTTATTCTTCCTAACTTATAATATGCTCGTTTTGTTCCATTATATGCAGCCTTCTCTACAGCTCTTGATCCTCTTTTCTACTCACTACATAAATGTAGTGTTTAAGGAACAACAACAACAGCTTTCAAAACTTTTGTTCAATTAGCAGTGTATGTCTAACAGCAAATGCTTTAAGCCCCAAGAATTCCATTGCCTATTTTCAGTTTTTCAAAACAACGTGCCAAATTTATGCTTTAGTGAAAATTTATATCCACATAGTAGAACTGTCTTTTTCTGAGGCCATAAGTAAGCAGCCATATTACTTGACATGTGCAATGCACATACAATTAATTTATTACCTACCAAAGATTGGAGTATCTGCTCTTATCTGGACTTGTCTAACACAAATGTATCAATCAATCCAAGATTATATTCCACTGCATTTTTCTCAGCAAAGTCAGTGCCTTGCCTAGAAAAGCATATCCCAGGAAAACATTATAGGTTAATGTACTTGTTCTACATAACTTTTCATCACATACTGCATATGTTTACTAACATAAAATATAACTCATACATTTGCAAATAAAGAAACATCTAGCACATGTTCTGAAGGCAGTAAAGTTCTTGACTTTTACAATAAAGGTAATCAATATTAATATATAAGAAGTTTTTGAATTCCAAATTAAATGTAATCATTATTAATATACAGAAGTGTTTTTACTTCTACATTAAAGGTAATCATGATTAATATACAGGTACTTTTTGAATTCTAAATTAAATGTAATCATTATTAATATACACAAGTTTTTTTACTTCTACATTAAAGGTAATCATGATTAATATACAGGTACTTTTTGAATTCTAAATTAAATGTAATCATTATTAATATACAGAAGTTTTTTAACTTCAACATTAAAGGTAATCATGATTAATATACAGGTAGTTTTTGACTTCTAAATTAAATGTAATTATTATTAATATACAGAAGTTTTTTAACTTCAACATTAAATGTAATCAATATTAATATACAGTTAGTTTTTGAATTCTAAATTAAATGTAATCATTATTAACATACAGAAGTTTTTTAACTTCAACATTAAAGGTAATCATTATTAATATACAGGAAGTATCTGAATTCTAAATCAAAGGTAATCATTATTAATATACAGAAAGAATTGAGCTCATTAAGCTCTGAGAATGAATTTCTACTCTCAGCCAAATGATAGCAACTTTCAAAAACAACCAACCAGTCATCCATAATTGGTTGATAACTACATCCTTAAAGTTTACAAAAATGTACAACCTTCAGAATTTATCACTAATAATACACACTTTCAAGCTAATAATTAGAGGTCAAAAGATCAATCTGCAAGTAGGCAAACTTGCTAACTTTAACCAATAGATAAATTACATTAAAACATATAATGTTTCATCCTGGTCTGATAAAAAAAAGTGGACCAATTGATGTCCATAATGGGCTAAACTCAAAACAAAATGATATATTGCAAGTTTCACTTTCTATCTGACTTTATGAAGCCTTTACTTACCATCTATGTTGTCACTTAAGTTGTGTTCACAGTCTGAGCATGGTAGTGTATGTAAAGAAACAAGCTATCTGTTGTTTCTGAACTATATTTTGGTCAAACTAGTATGCCCTTTTTTAATGCAAATGGCTCTAGGTCAAGGCATATCATGTGATTAGAAGCATGTGACCTGTGAACATTGCAGAGACTACAATACTTAAAAATGTTAAATAAATGGGTAGTAGTTACCTCAATTCATTACTTGAATTGCTTCCTATTTTCACCGGGTGGAAGTCATAAAAAGAATCATTCAGCAATTTGGACATTTAATGATTGGCTGGTACCTCTGTATCAGAATCAAGATTAAAAATTCATTCATGTTATCCACTTTGGGCACGTTAAATTTCTTCTTGGGGTCCTTAGTGTTTGATCTGTGCAAATCACAACGTTATTTGTGCCACTTTTGGCACGTTAAATTTCCTTCCGTGGGGCATTGTGTCTGTTCCGTGAAAATCACAGAATGGCTGAAACACTAAAACTGTAATGAGATCTGGGAACTGTCCAAGACAGGATAATTGAAAAAGAGTGAACTCTTTTTTTTACAGTGTTGTTTAAGGAATGGGGTGGAGTGGGGATTACTATATTTTTTTTTTTTTCTCCTCAACAGTAAATGATATTTATTAATGCAATTCTGAGTCACTCTATAGATCTTTCCTTCAACACCCTTAAATTATGTTTACTATCCTACCTGAACATCTCATTCTCATTGTGCACCTTCATCTTACAGGGCCTGGGTACTTAAAATCCCTTACATTGCCATGGTCACTTAATTTATATCTTTGCTGAAACTAACCTAACAACAACAGAAGCTCCTCAAAGGGACTGACACTCTACTGGCCACAAAGAATTTCAAGGAATTTAAGGTAAGATCATTTCGTCTGTGGATGAAACCAACCCTGATATTCTTCAGCAATAACAATATTTTTAAATTGGCTGCTGTGGATGTCCAACTAGCACCATTTTCATATAGGACCAACAAGACATCATAAGTCATCTGGTGGAAAACCCATGTTGATAAGACTTTGTTTGGAGAAGAAACAATAACAATTTTCAAGGTGGCTGCCATGGTAGCCATACCTGATATCAAATAGGCACCAGTTTCATTTAGGACCAACTAGACATCAATAGAAATCTTTCAGAGAAAGCATAATATTGATATGCCAGTCATGTAGGAGAAGGTGCTATAAGATTTTCAAGATGGACACTGTGGTGCCATATTGAAGTTAGATCAACACCATTTACACTGACAACCTAAGAAGTCTTTTGGCAAAAATCTCAGGAGGAATAGTGATAACTCATTTTTCAATATAGCAGCAGTGAAACATTAATGGACATCAGACAGGCACCAATTTCTTATATGACCAACTAGACATCATAAGAGGTCGTTTAGTTAAACCCCATGTTGACATGGCCATCCATTCAACAAGATTTTCTCGATGACCTTGGCAGTCATATTAGACATCAGATGGTCACTCATTTCATTTAGTCTTTTAGTGACAACCCCATTTCAAAGTAGGGTAGTGATAACAAGAGTTTAAAGATGGTTGCCACGGTGGTCATATTGGATGTCAGATTAGCACCACTGTCATTTAGAATCATGTCAACATCACAAGAAGTCATTTAGTGAAAAACCCATGCCAATATAGAAGCAGTGATAAAATGATTTTCAAGATGGCTGCTGTGGTGACAATAATGGATATCTGAGCAGCACCATTTCATTTATGACCAACAAGACCGTGGGATATTTAAGTGTGTCTAGAGGTTCATTACAATCCTCCTAGTTGCTTAGAAGCAGCAGCAAAACCAAACACATGTCAAAAGGTTGATGGCTGTAAGACAGACAGACCATCTCATAAAGCTCTTTTGGTCTACGACTAGAAGAGCTGAAGAAGAAGAAAAAAAACTTTTTAAATGTATGTCTGCTTTGGGGAAAAAAAATACTTGTGTACTTTTTTTAATGAAGAAAATACTAGCCCTGCAGTGTGAAAACATAACAGACAGTGTTTGCATTTCACCAAAGGTTGTTCCATTTAAACATACATAGTACCCAGGGAAAGCAGGTTTTAAAAAAATATATGCCATGGTAGTCTGATTACTCAAAGAGATAATACAAATTCGAAATTACATCTCAGGGTGACTAGTTCACATGGAAATTGTCTTCCCTGGGTCCTTAACTAGAACAGCCCTAAACTGCATTGGTAATATGCATACAAGTTTTTGTTTTGCATAAGGAAAATAACTCTAAAGTTACTCAAGAAGACCATATACAGGAACTTACAACAAAATCTAACAGAATTTGTTTAGTGAAGCAAGGTCTTCCATGTTTATGCATATAAGATGCATGTCTAATACACTTAGAGTAAAAATAAAATGAAAATAATAACAGCCATGGTTATATTTACTTCCCCAAATTTAAACTGAGCTCTACAGATGCATATAAGTGACCCTGGCAATGAAAGAGTCAACATGGATCACAGGTTATCTTCCCTAGTTAAGGCTCTCTAGTCCTTCTTTTTGTCTTCTTTACTCTTTCCTGGGATGTCGTTCCTGGTCTCCTTTTCATCCTCTTTCTTCTCTCGAACCACAGCTCTCCTCATTGCATCCCACATCCCGCCCATAAAGATGGCACAAAACAGATTCTCCAATGGAGCAAAGGGATCATGAATACCCAGAAGAATTGCTGATAACTTGAAGTAAACGAAGAAAATCACAACACCAAAGTAGATTAATGGATGAGGAACTGTGATGAAGTTCAGTTTTTCCAACATAAACACTACTGATGCCACAAAGCAGGCTTTTGTTACACTGAAAAAAAAAATTAAAAAAATAAAGTAAAAGAACACATCTGAACCTTTCAGGCATTGTATTCATGTTTTTAACAAATGGACAATCTTCTATGAATTTATCAACTTTCCTAAATGTTTTCTCCATGTGTGGAACACCTTCTCTTGGAACAGTTCTTATTTGAATTTTTGAACTGAAGTGTACAAAGAGGATGAAGTTCCATTAGTAACATACATTATAAGAAATCCATGTTTAAATTTTCTCACTGAATTGTAAGCAGCCATTTCCCAGAGATAAAGCATGAATTTCACTCATACTCATCACTGACTACAGCGAGAGAGAAGTGAGGTTCCCAAAGAAAGCCCACTTGAGGGTTCATAATTTAGTTTAGATAATGACCAAATAACACACAAAAGGTTCCTTCTAGGCATTAATGAATGAGAGACCAGTCTATAAATCTGAAAGTATTTGACAAATTCTTAAAGAAGAGAGTCTGACTTGTGGTGCAGCCCACTGAGAACTGAAAGTTATTGGAGGGAATTACTCAAAGCCCTGAATGGTTGAGACTAAGCAGTCTTTTTTCTTTGAAATGAAAGTGAAGCAAATCCATTGCTGTCAATGATGAGCACCAGTTACAGAATACACTCCATTTGGCATCATAAACCTTGGATGTCAATAGAGTTTGAGTCTGGACAATACCTTGTTGCAAAAGCCTTATTATTGACCTCCACAGATAAACACTCTGCTTCTCAGAAGTGCAGAGAAAATTCTGTGAGGACTGACCATCCTTGTCCAGAGAGGCTATGCACCAGGATATTGCTCTTGCCTGGCATACCATGAAAGTGATCCCCTTCTGAAGCTGTTGATCTGAGGTGGTTCCACACTTCCAGGCAAACAGAAGGGGAACTCCTCAACAACTGAGGTATTCCATGACTGTATGGTTTCCATGGCAACCATAACCCAGCAGTGTCTTGTGAGGCTGACACTCTTGTAGAGCTAGTAAATGGGTATGAACATTGTTGATATGAAGAGCAGATTCCTTCCAAGAATATAAACTCTGAAGGACTACCCCTTCAGTCTCTAAGTGAGTGCCTCAGCTCAGTTCTTCGTTGGAACAAGTTAATTTCTGTTGTGAATTGGAACTTCAGTCATAAGCCTGTCTTGATTTAACCACCAATTTTGTGCAGATGAAATTTAGATCCCAAAAGAATCCTAGCTGAAAGGAGTCACTACAAGATATCCAGTTTGCTAGTAACAAAATCTGGAGGTCTCATTCAGTATTCCTCAGGGAACTAGACCTGCTGTCACATTCTGTATCCACAGAAGAGGCTGAGGTGAACAGAGAATAAAGTCTTCTTGAATGATATTGTTCTGAGGGATAGTATCTGTGTGATCCTGTTGGGTTAACACAATCTATCCCATGAGGAAATTCATCCCCAAATAAATGAAATTCTGAGGAGTTAGAATTGGTATCTCCTACTTTAGGATTAACCCCAAGATAAGTCAGGGCTTGTCAACTGAGTAACACTTTTCATAGCAAGACGTATCTAAAAAAAGTCTGTGTATCAAACATTTGTTGAAATACTAGATGACAGGAATCAATAATGATTTTCAGTGAGTCAATTTTACTGGCATCCCCCTTTTAGAGGATCTGGGAGAAGAAGCGAGGCTGAACAGGCATGAAACTGGAGTGATATAAACAAAAAAGAAAACTGGAAGCTGAAGTTGGGGGTTCCTCCTCAGTTAGGGGCAACACCCTAAATTTTGAGTGACCCAGGCAAAATATAAACTATATAAACTGGCTCTCCTGGCACCTCTTTTATTCTTCTTAATTTTTGAAGCCCAATGCATAAAATGAGCTCCTTGATGGGACTGATGCTTCTAATGGCTGAAAAGAAATTAAAGATAAGACCATTTCTACCTTTTAACTAACAAGAATTAAAAAAAATCTCTGATAGTGATAACAACATTTTCAAGATGGCATACTGGATATTTGATCAGCACCATTTTTATTTAGGACCAACCAGATGTCATAAGAAGTGAAATTTAAGCTTCATAGCTGCAAGTGACTTTATGTTGATGTGGGTCCAGATACCCATCGATAAACCCTCATGGGATGCTCTTCAAGTCAAAGAAGTGGCCAAGCAGGCAAATGCACCTAATCATTTAGCTATAAGCAAAAACAAGGGGCTGCTGGGTGGAAGTGGGGTTTGAACAACCATTTTGTTGTTGGGTTAAATTCAGTATTATACCCTTCACTATAGCTGAATGAGGAAGCAGCAGAAGGTCAGATTATTTCCTAGTCCTTGAGAGTGTTTCTAAACAGGAGACAGATAAATGTAAAATACAAGGACTGGGGAGAGAAGATAAAATTGAACAAAGAAAAGAATATCCTAAAAGAAACAAAAAATAGTGAAAATCTTCAAGCATCACATCAACTCTGTGCAGTTGATAACTAATTCTTGATGCTTGAAGATTTCAACTAAGTTATCAACCACACAGAGTCCAAGGAAAATGACAATATTTTGAATGATGGGAGTAACTTGGGCATTGGATTGGAACCTGTACTTGTCCCAGACCTCCAATTTAGAGGCCTTTAGAGGCAATAAAAAATCATTTTGTTACTGCTCCATCTCTTTCTTTATTATGTCTATCGCTGGTGAGGCAAATGGTTGCTTGGAGGAAGACATAAAAATAAATTTCTGGTAAAACAGTTATGAGGATAACATTCTGGAAATTGATTTCCACACAAGCATTACAGTATGGTGGCCAGTGATCACATGAAATTTTAATAAGTCAAAATTTGCTAAACAAAATTTCCTACAAAATGGTTAATCTTTACACTAGCTAATGAATTAATGGTTAATCTTTACACTAGCTAATGAATTAATAGTTAACTAGTATTCTAGTGCCATTTACATACAATGACGGCTGGAGAATCTCATTTGAGCCAGGAATCCACACTCCACGAATAAGCCGCTCAAAATTCTTCATGAACCCACTCCCAGCACCTATAGAAAATAAGAAAACTTGGGTTTAATGCAGATAAAGAACCAGTAGGCTGCAAGCCAACATGAAAATGGTCTCATGCCAAAGTGGCATATGTTAAATTACAACAGCTGATGTTAAATTTATAATTGCCATTATGTGTTTTTTCAAACTTTGTGCTACAAGTTCATATCAATGAAATGTACTAAATGAACAGAATTAGATCTAAATAATGTACCCCAAAAATAGTTTTGCTGAAACTTCAAAGAAAGCTGATTACCTTTGAAGTGCTCATTTTTCTGTATAAATACTAAGCAAATGAAAAAAAAAACCCACAAAAAAATGGTCTCAATCAATGCTCTACTACAAGTATTTGATGTTACTTCTTAATTACAAACCTGCATTGTTTGGTCATCGAAAGTTTGCATTGAGCAGTAACTTTAATAACCATTTATCAAAGCAAGCTGACTACAATATTCAATAAGAAAAGCACCTTTCATCAAAGAAGTCAGCACCAAACTTAAATAAAAGCAATGGAAGCTGATTGTTGCATTTTCCAAAGTGATTCGAACACTTTTATTGTGCTGTGAAAGTTTCTACTTTGCAGGAAAATGTTTAGGCTTATGATCGCTAGCACAGGCAGCATAAAAAACAACTTAATGTTCAAATCCTTTGAAACCATATCTATTTGGTTGCAAAGATGTTTGTTAAACTTTTTATTTTGTTCAATGTTTTCATTTCCCTATTAACACCCTCATTCCCTTGTTAGCCTCGGCAACATGTTAGCTGTCTCCAGTGGACCAAAATCTAAGCCATGTACATGTGGCATGTAAAAAACTATAAAGCCATGTGCTGCTGGCAAATGAATTGTTTAGTGACTCGTGTCTGATATTGAGATTGATCAAATGAGGACTAACATTTTTTTTTTACATTCATTTATTTGATCTTTCTAACGTGATGTGAATTATACATAAATTTTCTAACAAGATCCATACTTGAACTTATGGATTTTTCACACACATGTACAGTACTTTATGCATTATGATTCTTCTACACAATTATAAGTTGCCACTACACACGTGTACTTCTGATTAATTTTGTCTTCAATTAATCAAAATTTTGACTTGATTTTCTGTCAGTGTAAATCCAACTCACTGATGTCAGGTCACCTCTTACAAACTTAACTTGTATGCAAAATCTGATTTTTTTAGCCCTCCCCCACTTATCAATATCTCTACATCCACTTAAGTGGACAATATTACCTTGGTAACAGGGATATCGAGATAAACAGGTAGTACTGTATTATGAAAATGGTGACTTTTCTGGAAAATTGGTGACACAATATTTGAGGTTGGTGATATTTTTGGAGGCAACTTTATTAACGCCAGTGCCATTCCTGCATTAGATTTAATTTGTTTCACTTGAATTTTTGTCCCTTTCAATTTCTCTTCTAAAACCAAACAGATATTTATAACACGTCTCCTGTGAGGAAATGGTTGACCTGCATGTTTTCTCCGTCAAGTTTTTCCCCAGTGATCCTGGAAAGTCCTACTATGTTTATTTTTATCATAGTTTGCATCATTTTCGACCCTGGAACATTTGAGGTGCTGCAATGCAATGTGTCTTGTAGCTTACAAATTCTCTGTGGTTGACTCGTTCCCTCTGCTGGTAAATCCATACTTAAACTAACAGTCAATAAATTTTGCATTTGACTTGCTGGCCCAGTACCAGTAGGACCCTACACTACCCAGGCCTGCATAAGCCATGGACTGGTCCAACATCTAACTCTGACTGGCTATTATTTACTACAGTCTGTGAATTAACATTAACAGAAAACAGGAAAAAAATAACAAAATTAATGCAAAATGAAAATTCAGGCTACTACTTTGTATTGATGCAGAGCTGCCAACCCTCCAGACTCACAATTAGTGAAAATAGGGATGAAAATTAATGATTTTTGAAAAATTATACCATAACTCTAGCTCCATCCACTCTGATGGTCAGTACTGCATTATATGAAAATACCCAAATAAAAACAAACATATTATTTACACTTATTACAAGTACAAATTTATTTACTGCCAAATTTACTGATATACACAAACCTCATGCTATTTGTCATGATATGATGCTGTGGCAGACTTGAACCTCCTCAACTGGTCTATGGTAAATTTGATTTAAAAAAACAGTTCAGGCTTCTTGCCTGCTGTTTAATCTTGGTGACTAAAATTGTTGCAAATTTTTAGCACTTAAGGAGGCACTTAAGTTTGTCTTATTTTTCCTTTACAACAGGAAATACTCTTTCACTGTCACTGTTCTCCAACTGAGAAAGGCAGGTTATGTTCAACAAGAAAACTCACAACTCACAAACAATGCTTCAGCATTGGTAGCTTGCAGGACTTGAGTAGGTGGCTTAAAGCACTGCAGAGCTGAAATCTGCTGGGTGCTCTTCATTTTTCCAATATGTATGTGCTGTTTGCGAGCTGTGTGCTTTTTCATATCGTTTTGTCATATGTCCCACAGGGGCTCATATCGTTGCTTACAATTTATCTGTCATACATGTATATATGAGCCTCTGTGCACATTCCCAATTCTAAAATTCGTGGCATACTATTGTACGAAAATCATAATGTACATCAATATCTGATGGCTGGATGCAAAGCCATATTTTGGTGTACTCCAATCTATATTTCACTTTCTGTAGAATACCTATCTTTTTTCCGTGGAGGTGAAAACATTTTAACTGTTGTGTAGCTTAATTACAAAATAGTATTAATCCATATGGTGAAATGTTGAACGATTAACAATCAGTGGTGTCGGTGCATGCACAGAAAAATATGAACTTAGCAAATTACGATACATACTAACAGCAATCTTTCAATATCTAAAAAATTCCCAATCAAAAAAGCTGTCTTCACTTGGTGTGTGTTTAAAAAAATTTCAGTAGCTACAAGTTTGTACATGTGTCATTTAAAAATAAAATTAGTTGGGCCTTGGTGTTCTTCACGAGCATTTGTAAAACTTCTGTTCTAAATATTGTATACTTTACAATGCTTACTACAGGGCAAACAACAATTCAATATAGTTCTACCAACATTGCGACCAGTAATACAGGACAGTTATGGGTATCAGTGACCACTGCTGCTATATTGACTAGCACTTAACAGGGTAAAATTTATTTTATTCATAACTGAGAATTCAGGATTTTTTTGCATGTGGCGTGAATCCGTGTATCGATATCTCGAGTTGTGAAATTCACGCCAAAATCGTGAGGGTTGGCAGGTCTGTTGATGCCTTCAGGGAATAAACTATGGAGTTGAGAAAAGATATACAGCTCTGATTGAAATGTAATTTTGGCCCAAATAAAGACCATATTTTTTCTGAATGTTACAAACGAACTTAAATCAAAAAGGTTTTCCTGCTTTAATCACCCCATTTGATGTGCTTTCTTCTGATCTGCACACAATTTTGTAAGGGCTTAAGCAATCAGTCTTGCTGATTTGCTGATGGGGGTGGGGGGAAGGGGTATTTGATTTCTAGCCATAACCTTTATTTCAAATAATATGCTCTTTGCTTGTTTCATGTGCTATCAGTGACTTGGTTTTAAAATTGGACATGCCTTTGAACAAGGCATCTGAATGACTTGCTGATTCAGGACATGCCACACATGCTGAACAAAAATGAATCGACCTCTTTTCATCATACTCAGGGTATGCCATACATGCTGAACAAAACTGAATTAACCTCTTCATCATGCTGAACCCCTGGTGTAATTTATTTTCTGAATATGTTTATTTTTATCATAATTTGAATCCTTTTTGGACCTTGAACACTGAAGTTCTGCAGTGCAATGTATCTTGTAGCAGATGAATTCCCTGTGGTTGACTCTTTCCCTCTGCTAGTAAATCCACACTTATACAAACTCATAGTCAATACTGCATGTAAAAATGTTTCACAATCTTTGTTAACTAGAACAGATTTTTTAAAAACTTTTAAGTTATTTAACACTCTGTCTTTTTGTTTACTAATGAATATACAATTTTGTACTTGCAAAGATACATTTCAAAATGCATCACAAAATACTGTCCTCTACTGCAATACACACATTCTGTTCATACCCAACCCTATAGAATGACTCCGACATAGGATGAGACTGAATAAAGCAACACTGTGGAATGCATCTGAACAATCACCATAGGAAAATGAATGTGGCAAAAGTCAAAACTTTCAGCAAGTGTTCTGCAGAAAGCTGTCTTTCCAGGCCTCCTCAAAATTAACACAAGCATGCTAGCAACGCCCTAGCTGGCCTTAAATATGTCTGTTTTCCTGGTTGAAACCACTTTTGTCCTGGAATATGACAGTTTCTCTGGTGCAAAAAGTTATTTGCCTGGAATGTCTGTTCACCTATTACAGATTAGCAATTACATTCCTACCAACCTTAATAAGATCTCAGTAAAACAATCAATAATTATCTGTTCATTAAACCAATTTTTATTAAGGTGTAACCAAATATGTACTGCTACTGCTGATTTGGAAAATATGCATTTTAATAGTTTAGAAGTGTGACCTGAAAGTAGTGAAGGCAACATTATGTTCAACTACAATGTTTGTAAAGCTTTGACATAATGATCTCTAGTTCAATTTCAGAAACTGCAATTCCAAACCCAGTGGAGGCCAATGGCTCCATGCTAGATCTCTCATGTCAGTGTATACTCCTGAGCTGACTGACTGAACTTTTAAGAGGCTGACTGTCCATTTCGTCTTCAACGTGCTTTCATTTGTTGCACAATATCATCTAGAAAATGAAGTTTGGCTGTATATTTACCTTTAACAGTTCCTATTATAACCATGATTAGGTATCCATTGGGGTACAGCTTGGCAGTATGGGAAACTGCCTGGTACACTTTGCTAGCCCTCTGTACCTCCTTCAGACAAACTATCCCAATCTTGCATGGCAGCAGTCGTACAACTTTGTACACTATGTCAAACGGCGAGTAGAAAATCAAATACCTGTAAAGAAAATCAATTACCTGTATGTAAAATCACATACCTGTATGGACAATCAAATACCTGTATGGCAAATCATATGCATGTAAGTAAAATCATATACCTGTATGGCAAATCAAGTACCTCTAAGAAAAATCATATACCTGTATGGAAAATTTATGTGCAGGCAAATGGAAGAGAAGTTGGCCCAGTAATTTCAGTTGGCATGATCCTTTCTGACATTTAAAGGATTTTATGGTAGCCACAATGGAAGGCAGATCTGCATCACTGTGTAACCTTGAAAGGCTTTATGTCAAAATACCTTTGTGAAATTTGTTCATTTTCTGTTGACAAGTCTCTTGAGAATTAGTCATTTAAAGGTTCTTCCATTTTCAGTACTATGGTCATATTTAATAGTGGATCGGAAGAATGCTTTGTCTCATTTGGTCAAATCCACATGAGCAGTTTTTGTGAACTTCTTTTAAGTTTCAAATTTTATTATTTAGCAATGCTGGCAAATTTGATTTCATATCGGCATCATTTGTACAAAACTTACAAGGTCTTTGTGCCTGCATGCTTTATGTCAAATTCTGCTTAGCAGTTTTCTATGTTTAGTAACAGTGTCTGACAGACAATCAGCATCGTCTGTATTTAAACTGAAAATGGTTTCATGCCAGAATGCTTATTCTCCAAATTATGATAAACTGTTTAAAATATTTTTTGTTTTTAGTAATGCTGGCTATGTTAGATGGCAGATCAGCATTATTTGAATAAATTTATATTGTCTTCATGCCTGAATGCTTTCTGTCACATCTGGCTGAATACTATCCAGTCGGATTTTTTTTAATTTTAAAAAAGTCTCTATTTTAGTAACCGTGGCCGTATTTGATGACGGATTAAAATCAATGATAAAATGTTGACAGACTTGGAGCAAAAGTCATTGGTTTTCTATTTTATGTCTGTGACCTTAACATTTCACCTACTGACACCACCCCCATCCATTATGCCTTTTTCATCACAAATATAGGCCATTCACAAAGTTTGGTTCTTATTCATGGAAATCTCTTTCCTTCTTGAAATCCCTCTAACTTTGCCCCAAAACAATAGACGTCTTCCTCGTTTCAAATGCAGTTTACCTTTTGCTCTTCTCACTGGACCTGGCATGATTTTTAAGGTGTAATATGACTAGTTTATGATTTGAGTTTCAAAGTGCAACTGCAGTATCCACTGTTGAAATTATATTCTGAATTGTCTCTATTACTTTTTTGCACTGTGAGCAAGTATCAGACTTGCTTTTGTCCTTAAGATTCCAGACCCACTACATCATAAATATCTCATGTGACAGGTGATGCAAAGCAAAATGAACCTCTAAGTTGCCATAAACATTCCTTAAAGGTCACCGGCATTACTCTAACATTTTTCTTTTTACATCAGAGTTGCATTACATGATTAAAAGTAGTTATACTCACACAAAACGAATAAAAAATTATCAAGTGTAAAGAAGAAATAATAATTTATATACTCCAAATAGAAGTACACAATGCTGTTACTTCCCCTTAGCTATGATTTCCACCTATAGAGGACGCCAACTGGAAATGACGTAGATTTATTCCCACAAGATGAAGTACATGCTTCTTGTTGTCAAAAAATAAACACTGCCAACTATGGATAGGGAACATTTAGATGAAACTATTGAAAACTAATTTACTGTTCAGCCTTATATCAATATGCACGCACTACGCACTAGTTGTGTCACTTTCAAAACTGTTCCATTGTTTCAATTTATTTTCAAAATTCCTGTTAATACAGGTAAAAAGGAATCAGTGCTGGCTTCCCTATGTTGGCTGACTTTGTAAAAAAAAAAAAAAAACAAAACAAAAAAGGAAATCGGCACACTTAAAAGAATCCAAACCAACCAAAGTTGGGTTCATTATGTCGGCTGACTTTATAAAAAAAAATGAAAAAAAAAATGGCCAACTTAAGAGAATCCAAAGTCAGTTTCTGGGGTTGGTTTGCTTTGTAATAAAATAACCTTTGCATTTGATATCCTGTCAGTAAGTTTAAGCAATGAGTTTATTGCCAGATATGTTTATTCATCACCCAGGTTTCTATTTGTTTGCCATATGTAATCATAATTGATACAAACATTCATTGATGTTCACTGGGTAAATAGTATACACAGCAATAACTTGCTTTAATACTACTTTTGTAACTTATGCTAGCAAAAACATTATCATTTGCACTCACAGTGAATGTATTTTCAAATAATGATTTTATTTGCGAGATACCGCCACAGAGTTAACCTTGATACAATAAAATCTTGGTCATTTTGCACCTTATAACGTATCATGTGTGAATGGCAGGTGTTTTCAAGCAATCGGGTGATATTCCCATCCCATTCGCGATTTTGTTATCAAAGTGATACACACTACAGTAGGGATGCATACGCCAGCCGGAAAATGATACATATACAGAGTACATGGATATACTTTTTTTCTTTAATAAAATTCTCATGATGAAAAAAGAAGGAATTAATGATAACAATGCAAGGTTAGTTTCTTTCATTTTATTTTCAAATAAGTGTTTTGACAAATTCAACACAAAATTATTTCGTTTCTTGGGACATACGCCTTGATGAAAAAAATTTCACCTTAAGTTCTTGGAAAGGTAAAAAAAAAAATTATTTTATCATGTCCTGACATATACAGTAGATAAGGTGTGTGTATATATATATATACAGACTTGTACACATATAAATAATAAACGTCCCAGAGTATTACCTCATATTTCTTTCTTTAAATCCTTTTGAGTTTATATTGGATATAATAATGCTAAATAAAGAGTTTTGATCAAAGTCTACACTCTGCACGTTCAAAAAGTATTATGATTATTTTAAACATTAATATTTTATATCTGCAGTAACTTTACTGTACTATAATCCTTTATTTTGATATATTTTACTTACGCTTTTTCTATCCTTCTTCTCATATGCACCATAGAGCTTTCTAGGGGATATAGGACTTTCCCATCCCTCACCCTATTTGATCCCACAGTGATCCCCAGTTTCAATCCACCTTTTTGTGGTAAACAGGGTCTTTCGGAAAAAGAATGAACCCCTTTGTCCCATCATCATCATTCTTTTGGTTACATCCATATGCAACATAGTGCATCATATTTGCTGTACAAAAGCATGATTGTAAGATATATCACATAGACATTTATGTGGTGAAATTAAACACTTGAATGGCTAGTTTGAATAGAAGGGATAAATGTATGTCATATCCAATTTTGGTACACTGAAACTAATGATTGTTAATGGAGATTGCCGAATAAGTTTTTCATTTAAAAAAGTGGATTTTTAAGTCTAATTAAACATTTTTATGTGTGCATACAAAACAAATGGATTTTTTTATGACCATAATAATATCACACGTTTGTACAATATAGGTGGCCAGTGACCTTTCATATATGAGTAAAATAAACTCTAATTCTGAACATTTTAGGCATCCAAAATATCTTTGCACCAGTAATTGATTTCATACCTTTTATTACATAATGCTGAAGGTGCATATTTCATGAATGCATATCTGATTAGAAGACACAAGAAATGAAGAAAAAACATGAGGCAAACTATTAAAATTGCTGCACTTGATCACTTTTGTAGAACTAGAATGTATGAAAATGGTAAACATATCTTGAAAGACAACATTCATTTTTATCATCTGCTGACCTTACATAAATGTTGATAATTATCATCTGGATCATTATCACGCAAATTAGAATAGTACATACATGGTGTCTAAGTTTGTCAATATCAAAAAATGTTAAAACTTGATATTCATTATCTGCACAAAACTACTAATTATTTTACGGCCTGAGAACCAGTCTACTGAGGGGGGGAATAAAACATAGTGCTAAATTATTTTGATATGCACCACTGGATATTAAATGGTTTTAGTTTGTTCCCATTATAATTTTTATAGCCTTCAATCTATGTACTACATGTATATTAGACAAAAGAAAAATATTTCCTTTTATTTTGATATCCTGTATTTAATTTCCTACTGACAAAATAGCATATGAACTTTTGGTGCAAGGCTATGTTATTAGGTGCTGACCAGAGTGTACCTCTTTATCAGCATCAAGCTAAAAAAAACTGCTGCAGAATACCCATTTTTTTACGGCTGAAAAAATTTCTTATCTCTTGAATGGAAAGCATGTGAGGTTTGTATGTGTATCTAATGCATAAATTAATTTTTTCTTTGAATATAGTTGTATGGGAATTTAATTAGTGGCTTGATCATGAGCGCTTTCAGTCCCAAGAAAAGATATCCACTTCCATGCTCTGCCTAGGCAGCTTGCAGACTGGTACCACTATCTTATCATAGGTTAAACTACAATTGACTGGAATATTCTCCTTTCTAATGTGATGAAATGCACTGCTATTCTGTGTTTCCTTTAAGAATACCATATTTTGAAGGAGTGAAAATATGGTTGCTCACATTTATCTCCCTTTGTCTCTGAATCATAAAACCAACAGGTTTAATTAAATGACCTTATAGTAATGCAGATATGCTGCCAGGAATTTATCTAATGGGAGGATCTCCCTCCTTGTCATCAAAACAAGGAGAGTGGGTGAAGAGGGTGAGGGTTAGTAGGGGAGGAAATTGTCAGAGTTCATTATTTACCTAAGTGCACGCAAAATCATAAATATTTTGCACGATTTGTGCATCCATACACCCTGACAGCATCTCTTGCAATATCAGAATGGTACATAGCAGTGAGTGCACAATGTCTGAATGAGTATCACAGTTCTTGTAAGATTCTGTATGATATAAGCCAAGTTTTCAAATCAATGATGATGCATAATGTGTAAGTTCCAGATAATTGGAAACATCACTATCCAATTCAAAGTTCTTACTCTATTTTTGGTTTCTTCACCTAATGACAAGCTTAAAATCATTGTGCAATAGTTTCCAGTAAACAGAGCTAAGTGGTTTTTTTTCCATTATACTGTACTAGTCATCCTGAAAACTTTAATAAACTGCATTCTTATAATATTTATGTGGCAAGACTGCCAGCTTATTAGAATACTGTGATACCTGATAGTGTGAGACCACTACTTCAAAGATGTGGGTATCTGAGAATGCCAGGCTTACCACACAGCTGTTGCTGTAAGAACGCTACGGTTATCTTTCAATGGTGCAAGGCAGGGATCTCCAAGGAGTAGATTGGCCAGGATACTCCCTCCAAAACACAGTAACATGATGCAATCCAACAGGCTAAGGGATGTTTTCTGTAAAATGGCGGACTTACTAAAAAGAAAATTAAATTATATTAGACATGAATGAAATATATTATTTGCGGTATCTTTGGGTTTGTTATTTTAATGGCATAGAAATTCCCTGAAGGTTATAGTGTTTAGATAAATAATTTGTCTTGTCAAAAGACAAATCATGGCATCCAATTAGGGCCAATCCAATGGTGGGAATCAGACCCAAACACTTTTGGTCATAATCCCAATGCTTTAACCATGGTGCCACCTCTGATCCCAAGACTATTTTTTCAAATGAAAATATGACAGTATGTATGTATGTTAGTAAAAAAAAAAGCACAATGTGTTTCTTTTGATGGAAACCTCCAGAGCATTACTGTGACCATATATATATAAATTGGTTATATCAGAAAACTTTTAACCATACCATCCACCATATCTTTGGGTAATATAATCACATTCCCAAATGACCCTGAGAGTATCTCAAATGATCTTGAGTATCCCAAAGATCATGTGAGCCATGTATTTAATGAATCTTTTCTTTATGCCTGCACACAAACACATTTCCATCAAGTGTTAAATAAAGATGTCCCTCTATACACAAACTGCAAAGATAACATGTGATTCATGTGGATTAATGTATAGACTGACATAAGATTTTACAATAAAGTTACAAAACAAGTAGGAAACTATAGCTGCTCAGCTCGTAGAGTATCTGATCTGTAATCCTAAGGCTGACAGTGTGATATCCGCTGAGTCCAGCCGAAGTTGGCTGTCAGAATGTGTTCTTGGGTAAGGCACTTATCCCCTTAACATGTTATAACCAATAATGCTAAAATTACCATTAAAAACTAGAGCTGTGTACCACAAATATTTTGTACTGCAGTATACCATGCTATTTCTGACCAAACCATGATATGTACCGCTGTATACTGCAATTATATTCTAGACCAACCTGAATTCTAATGACCTTGACCCAGACCCAAATAAACATGTTTACCTCTATAAAAAATGAATCCTAATATTTAACCCACACTTACTAAGGTTTAATAAAAAGTAAGCATATTTTCAACTTGTAAGGACCAGAAAGATCCTCAGAAGTTCTGTCATTTGGTCAGGTATTTTCCTCCTGGAAAAGTACTAGCTATGCAATAGCAACAGGTAGGGTATTACTAGTAGCATCATGTCCCACCCAGTCTTTTTATCCTTGACACCAGGCCAACCAGTCCTCGCACTAACCTTTTAATGCTAAGCACAAGCAAGGCTGCTGCTAGTACCATTTTTATAAGTCTTTGGTATGTCTTGGCAGAGGTTCCAACCCACAACTTCCTGCATCTGAGGTGACAAAGTTCTACACAAAAGAAACCCAACCAGTCATGTTGTACACACTGTAGCAAATGAAAGCAGTTAATGGGTTATGGGCACAGCTATCTAAAGGATTTCCTCAATATTCATGTTCAAACTGGACACTGCAACATCATTTGGGTATTTTTCAATGATAAATGATGAAATTGTCCAAAAACAATCTCAAAGGTATCTTGCCTTACATTTCTTACAGAACTTTCTTTCACTCAAGTATTCACAAGGAACAATCTCCTTTCATAAATTGCCCATTATTAGGTGTTTTATAATTATATAACATGGACAAATTATAAGTCTGCCATTTTTTAAAGTGTGTCTGAGATGATAAATAATTTTAATGACATCAAATTTTATACCATATGCATCCTTCTTGCAAAGTACAAGCTGTATATAAAGTTTAGTTAAGATATTTGGTGTTGATATTAAGTTAATGGGTGAAAACTAGGGTGGCTACTGACAAAACTCAAGTATACTGGACACCTACAAGAATGATCACATTAAGAATGGGATAGACAAGCTGAAAAGCAGACTGTCTGGTATAAAACCAGATATATGGCCATCGTAGTGTAAACAACTCTTCTATTTTCAATCAATGGTGCTTTTACCTAGTCGACAAATCGACAGATGTCTTTGCTGCCCGAAGTACAAGCCATCCAAAGTCTGATGAAGGTGAATAGGAACTAAAGTTATCATGCAGAAACAAAAAGTAATAGACACATGTATAGACCAGAGCTCTTGGGCAGGAAAAAATAAATTTTTAAAATAAACTGGATAATTTACAACCTGTTTTGGAACTAACTGCATTTTTTAAATTTGGAGGGGTATTTTGTGACCTCAATGCACACATGTAAGGCACCAAGGTGAGCTTTAATCATTATGGGGTTAATAATTTCTTTCACAATATGTTAAATAGTCTAGTGCCAAAAACCAATGCAGAGTGAAGTTTCTTACATAGTCGATTTAAGTGGGTGTTCCAATGATCATGTACTATCATGCAAATGTGTACTGAATATACAGAACTTGTCCCAACAATATAGTTTATACTGATTCAATGCTGGACTATAAAACATGGACTAAACTTATGGCCGGAGCTATCTGCTGTCAACTTGAACCAAATGCATAAGCCTGTCTTGCAAAATGCAAATACATTAAAATATTTCTAAGTTATTGCATTTTTAGTCAACCTGTGTCAATAAAATATGCAAATACAACATGAGTCGAGCAGCTATGTCTCGTAATGATAAATAAAAGTGGTGTCTTACACTTGTTGATACAGGTTCATTAATTCTAAATATATGTTGTAAAGATCTTGTGCTTATGGTTAAGACAGGTGACCTTTAAGGCAAGTTTGACTGCACCCTGCTCAACCAGAGCTTTACAAACCAACTGCTGGCTTAGGGATGTAGAATAAGCCTGGGGATGTTAAAAAAAGGGCCTAAAGATTTTTTTTGAAAAAAAGTCTGGGGTGAAAGGTCAGATGCATCTTCCTGCATGTCTGAGAGGTCACTAATCGAGGCAGTAACCATGGTGCCTCAGTTGTTAGCCAATGTCTTTTCTAGAATTGAAAAATAAAATACATGGCCAGTTTAGCAAAGAAATAAAGGCAGGGATTGCAAATATGATGCACAATTTTTGTAGCTTTGGATGATTTCTGGGTGTAATTTATGAGCAAATAGCATGAATCCCACAACTGCATGTCCCAAAATAGACCCATGTTTGTGTGCCTAACTTGTGACAAAAAAGTTTGAATCATACCATTGGATCAGCCTGGGTTGGCTACCATTGTACATCTTTTACACAATTATCTCTGCATTAAATAACCTAGAAGCACTTGTTTTACATTACCATAAAATACATTTTTTGATACTCATTATTTTTCTCCGTTAACTTCACACTGTCAGAATCATGCAATATTTTTCCATGCTGCATTGCTTCATACTGCATGGCGTGTCTACCAATAGTATCATGTGTTAGGAACTACTTTTGATTGTGAATAAGCAATGTATGCCCATGTAACAGATGCTGGAGCTACTGATTTATTAGATTTCTTTGTGGATGAACTAAAGAAGTTGTTTGGGCCATTTGAAAGAAGAGATGATAATGTGATGATGTGGATGAATTTGCTCAGTCATTAAAATAACTTTCAACCAAGCAAACGAATGTGATATCCGCAATGTCCACAACAATTTCGAGACATACAATAATGAAAATACCATACAGTTTAAACATTTAGGAGAAATTTTCATAACTATTCACAAACTGAATGGTTCAGACTATGACCCATACTCTCAAGGGTCGATAAGAATAGCATAGAAAGGCATATTAAAACTAAGGGCTATCTTGTCTCCCTCTGAGACCTCCCATTTTTCCAAATCAATCCAAAACACTAAATTGGGAAACAAGAAATGCAACTGAAGGTGCTTTTTGATAGAAAACCAAGAGCTTCAGCCAATATGCCAATATGAAGAAGAAATCTTGTTTCTGCTAGTAAAGCTGCTTTGCAATTTAATTTTTTCTATTTTACTTTTTTGAGACAATGTTTGGATTTATGGTAGCATTAGAAGTCATACAGATCACGTAAATAGCTCGGGTCCCTCCAACAAAGAGCATGCAACTGACAGGCATAAACATATGTTGTCTTTAGCTGGTAATAACAATGTTAATAAATATACTACTTTTTTGTATCTTGAATTGCCTCAGAATGCACTTTCTTTGGTATTTCTGCTAATCAGAATTACATGGGTTCCATAAATTGATCCACACAAACTGTACTGTAATTTTCACACTTCCAACAGAAATGACACTAAAAAGCAAAATGTGATATTCCCTAGCAAATGTTTAATCTTGCATTGTTCTGAGGACTTCAATTAAAAGAATTCACATTTTTCTACACATATTATGGTCCCAATGAATGACAGAACAGAAACAATGCAGCTGCATCAAGGTCAGTCCCTCCATTGCCCCAGTCACATGTACATCCCAGCTAATAAATCCAGTCCATCACAAATAGAAAAGCAGAATTTAGTTGGATCAACATAAAAACAAAATTTCTCCATTCAAATCCAACTGGAAGAGATGTTTCAATTCGCATTCATTCACAATATAACTCTAAATTTCAATCTTAAGTAGACCAAAATTAGAATTATTTTTTTAAACGAATGAATGAGCACAAGTCCATGTTCAAAGGTCACTGGGCAACACTATTTGCACATTAATACTGTTACTGTATTGTTACTGTGTATAACTGAACCTAGTGTGCATTTACTTCGGAATCCAGCATAAATTCAATTTTTGTTTCATTAAATGTATTCTTTTTATTATTCTGCCTTCGTTACAAAAAGCAAAATGAGTATATGATAAAATGGTTACTAAATTTGTATAGGAAAATATGAACTCTATTTTCTGAGCACTCCTAACATTGTGCATTATTGCTCAGAAAAATTCATTTGTATTTTCACAAACAAATGCAGTAATCTATAAATGTACCAAAGATCTGCATAGAGATATACAGTTTAGACAAAGTACATACAGTCATAACATTACAAATGCAGCCTTCCAACAGATATACTGTATAGACAACATTTGTACAGTCACAACACTCAACATTTCAGACAGATATACAGTACTGTATAGACAAAGTATTACTGAGTTGTAACATTACACCACTGCCATTCAGACAGATATACATCTACTGTATAGACAAAGTATTACAGTCATAACATTACACACTCTGCCTTTCAGACAGATATACAGTACTGTTTAGACAAAGTATTACAGTCATAACATTACAAACTCTGCCTTTCAGACAGATATACAGTACTGTTTAGACAAAGTATTACAGTCATAACATTACACACTCTGCCTTTCAGACAGATATACAGTACTGTATAGACAAAGTATTACTGAGTTGTAACATCTTGTAACTTCTTTTAAATTACCATCACCTCCCCCTGTACATCTTAACGGCAATGCTCTTACGTATGTCGACAGTTATATGTATTTGGGTCATATTTTGAAATCCAGTCAGTCAGATAATGAAGATATGATGAGACATTATCGATATTTGTGTACTCGAACAAACATGCTTCTACGCAAATTTAAGAATTGTTCATTGAGTATCAAAATTAGATTATTCAAATCTTATTGCTGCACTATGTATTGTGCTCCACTGTGGACAAACTTTAGTGAATGTATGAAAAGAAAACTAGTAATTGGTTATAATAATAGTCTTCGTTTTCTATTAGGTCTTCCTAGATGGAACAGTGCCTCCAACATGTTTGTAAATTATAATGTATTCAGTTTTGAGGAAGTAATGAGAAAGTATGTATTCTCAATGATAACAAGACTATCTAATAGTGAGAACTGTATATTGAAATCACTTTGGAACTATGACATTCATTTAAATTCTCATATTATTAGTAGATGGAACAAATTACTCTTTAAATGTGCCACTTAATTTCATTCTTAACAATGCAGGGCACAGTCCATTGTTGTAGATGTGTCTGTATACTTGTAAATATGATATATATGTTCTTTTATGTTTACAATGTTTTACTTTATATCCGTATTTTAATTTAGATGTATGGACTATGTAGTCTGAAATAAAGAATTCTTATCTTCTTATCTTATCTTATTACACCACTCTGCCATTCAGATATACAGTATAGACAAAGTATTACCAAGTCGTAACATTAAACACTCAGCCTTTCAGATAGATATACAGCATAGAAAAAGTAGTGCAGAGTCATAACATTACACACTCTGCCTTTCAGACAGATATACAGTATATTAAACAAAGTATGTACAGAGTCATAACATTACACTCTGCCTTTCAGCAGGCATATTAAAGGGGACACAAAACTAATAGATTATATATTCTCTACGCAGGTGTGAATTTATATATATTTTCATATAAGTAGTTATCAATTTTATGGTTATGGGAATTTAATTTAGTTGGTACATCATTCCATGGACTGTAGATTGTTGTTGTTGTGGGTTTTATGCCATTTTTCAGCACACAATATGCTGTACATGACAGCCAGTAAAACTGGTACAGGAAGAACCCAAGAAATTCCACAGTTGGAACCACCACCATCTAGAAGATACTGGCAAGCTTTCTCACATAGCCTACAATAGCTGGGCCAAAGACTCAAACCCACACAGACAGAAGTGAAATGGCAGTGATTGGTATATGCAAGCACTTTAGACCACTCGGTTTTCTGGGCCAAACCCACCTGGACTGGGGAAGGGATCTTGTTGTTCTTATTAATTGATCACTGTTTGTTGGGTCCCTATAATACTGTATATGGAAGTAGTCTGTAACAATGACAAATCCCTAAAAATTTATATTCCATGAAAAATATAACTCAACCCACATTTGTAGATACTCCTGATCTGTCCCCCACAATTGAAATGTGAATTTTCTCTTAGTTTTAAGACAAGAACTGTCTTGGTATTCAAAGTTTATAAACTATGATCAAAATCTTACCAAATTAGAAAATTTGTAACAAATTGTCTTTTTGAGAACATTTCATAACTTCACTTGAAAATGTTTTACTTTTCCTACAAAATCACAGACACACACACACACACACACAAAATCACAAACATTTTCTGATGTATAACAGCTAGCTTCCCAGTCTACTGGAAGGTTGCATGTACACACACTGCATGATGTGGCTCATATGGAAGTCCATAACAACAACAGTTTATAACATATTCTGCACATGCTAAGTCTGCATACTAGTTGACTTGTAACTAGTCAAGATTCCCCAGGGAGAGAAAGAATCTCTCTCTGTAGAATATTTCCCATAGCTGTGAAGCAGCCCAAACAGATATGCAGTATGTAGTTTCATTACTCTGCTCTAACCTTCACAAAGAATACAGATGTTATTAGACAAATAATATGGTTAATGTCCACTGATTTTCTCTTAAATGGTCTCCTATCATCCATAAACTTTTCCATGAAAATATGCAAATGGAATTATAGTGATAATGTGTCTATCTCTTCATCTGTCAGGTACAGACATTTGGTATTACCCGAATACTGCGGTATCTTTCTCCACTGGTACACACCGTGACACTCTTTCACTGTACTGGTACTTCAGTAGTTTCTGTCAACATGGGTTTTATGGAAATTCCCGAAAAAACTGGCTACAAATTTAGTGATATTAACAGCATGCTTTCATAACAAAATAATAATTTTTTTTAAAAAAACCCAGCTGTATTAATTTCTGTCACAATTTTTAATATTACAAATATAATTATCTTTATGATCCTTTAATCACACATTTGACACATGTCAAGTTTAATAATGTGATGGCCAAAATGGGATGTTATGAAAGACAGTCAGACCAAATCCAAATTTTGAAAAATGCTGTATTGAAAAAATGTCATTATTAAAAGTTATTTACTACTGTATGTTAACGTGTTTAAGTACAAATATTCCTTTGTAGGAATGTGAATCATGCCATGATTTTCGGGGGAACAGTTGTTTTCTGTTTGATTTTACGCCATTTTCAAGTCTACTAAATATTTTCTTGTTTCTTCAGTAAGTGTTTTATATTTACTTTTTCCTATCTTATATTTATCTTGCCCAGGTGTTGGCATCCCCAACAGTTTCCTGCCTATTATATCAAAAGTTTAACTACTAAATATGTGAGCTTCATTGGCAACACTTCATATTTTTTTTATCAACAAAGTCTTTAATGTCTTTCATAAGGTATCAGCTACATTATAAGCTTGATCACCCTACTTTAGTTACAGTTTTTAAGATTACAACTTGTACAACATATTAACATACACACAGCAAGTCCATCTACTATAAGGTACTAACCATTTAAGTTTTGAGAAGGGAGGAGGGCTGTGATTTTCTTTTGAGATAATTTATTTTCTTTTATCTCAAGATAATTTTCTCTTTCAAATAATGTAAGTGTTGCAATATGGCATTATTTTGCTATAGATCTGTACCATATATACTTGCTAATAAGTCAAATCAAACTGCAAAAAACAAAGATCCTGATCTGTCACAGCATAATGCACCTGCAGATCAGGGTCTCTGTTTGTTTTACCAATTAATCCTAACAAACTGCACAGACCCAGGTGTGCTTGCACATTATTCGATGGCAGATCTGGCTTTATGCAGTTTGCAGTGGCGCTCATCTTATAACAGGGTTCATACACCTTTGGTGTGACAAATTCAAGGACATTTCAAGGACTATCCAATTTTTTCAAGGACCCTGATGCCCAGTGCACTTTAGGTATATTTATCAAAGGCCATTTAAAGGATTAGTGAGAACGTTGTAATTTCCTAACAAGGGGCTTCCTAATATTTGTGCAATAGGCTTGAGACTTTATAACAGAGAATTAAAAAAAGCCCAAAACTTAGGAGAATAAGAACTCTTTATTTCTAAGAAAAACAAATGAATTCAGATCTTTATAAGAACAACAACAAAGAAAAAATGTGATCTGTTGTCCTTACTGGTAGATAAGATACATGTATGAACAAAGTAAAATAAATGGGCACCTCTGCATGCCAATATGGTACCACTGCTGTTTTATTAGTCTATGCTGTGTCAACTTAAAAAAAGATGGACGGGAACAAGGGTTAGATATCAGATGTTGTATATGTATTTATTTAGATATTTATAATAAATCCAATATATTGACAACTGTTTTGTAAAGTCATAATAATTAATAATTCAATAAAATAATATATGGTATTACTACTCCTAATATCTATACATACAGCATTTTCCATGTTCCAGTGAGTCACTCATACCATCATGTGTTGCCAGGATCATTAGAACAGATGGTAATACATGTATATGAAGCTATTCACCTGATTATCTATCCACACAGTGGTACACAAAGAAACTTGTGCCATTCTGAACACCATTTTAAACTTATTCTAATATGAATACTATTTTATAATTTGTAGCACTCTTTTTCTATTATAACTGAATGCTGAGTGGGGAGGGCATGATGATCGAAGGAGCTCACCTTTATAGATCACTGGCATTTCACCTCTGTTGCATGGGTTTGAGTCTTGCTTCTTATAATGCGGGTAATTGAGAAAGCTTGCCAGTAGCTTCCAGTGGGTTGGTGTTGCTTCCCAGGGTTTTCCCTGGGTTCTTCAACCACTAAACATACTGGCCCCCATGTATAGCCTGTAATATGCTGCCAATGACCTTAAACCCACTAAACCAAACCATCTGGTACCTGGGTCTATTCTTACCCAAAGGGAACCGACCTTTAGTGAACACATCTTGAGTCTGTTTGAGGTAAAGATGTGGAGTCTTGAATTATGTGTTTTACAAACATTCTTGTTTTCCTTTATAAATGAACAAATAAAGATTACAAGCAACAAAACAACTACAAACTATTATTTTGTGACAATTCACAGCATTTTCCTAAAACTTTCATTGCTGTGTACATAAATATTATCCACTAGCTCCATCAAGCTCTTTAAAAACATCTATGATATTATGTAAATACTCTGGTTTAGTTGTGTGGGTTTAATGCCATTTTGCAGCACATGGTAGGCTATTCATGGCGGTTCATCTAAATTCTCTGGCAAACTAAGACTTATACTGTCTTCAGCACCAATAATGCATGCCATGTATATTAACAATTTACTGTACTTTTCTTTATCAAAATCTATTACACTATTGTAATTTTACAAATGAATTTAAAAACACCTGGTTGTACATATTGTATAAAAATTCAGAGTGTATATTACATGATCATGTTAAATACTCATTTCTATCTGGTATATAGGAGATTTGGGTCATTGCCAGATACTTCCCAAGACTAAACTCTCTTACCAGTATGTGTAATTACAATGATAGAAAACCTATGACATGTTTGATGGTTCATATTAACTGATAACGCACCTCACCTGCAGAATAAACTGGTTGTATTCACCTTTACTTTGAGTACTCCAACATCCAAAAAGCTTCTGCAGCTGATTCCTTAACATTGAAAGTTACAAGGTATGCACAAACTGCCACACATGGCATCTCAACTGTCACTAATTTACACCTCCATGGTCAAAATTCCTATTAATTTGGTTTTAATTGTCTTTCGCATGGAAAAGAATACATGCTATATAAAGCATGTAAAATGAATCCAAACACCAGATCATAACACAATAATATACTGTACTCACAACTGAAGTCCAACTGAAAATTGCACAGACCCAGATCTGCCATTGCATAATGTGCTAGCAGATCTGGGTCTGTGCAGTTCGTTAGGAGTGATCAGTAGAACAAACAATACTGACCCTGATCTGCTGGCATATTATGTGATGACTGATCAGAGTTGATGTTGTCTGCAATTATTCTCAATATATAAGCAAGTATATATGTTGTACTGACTGTACAGTTTAGAGGCAACCATAATCAACAGAACTTTATTCATCTCGAAGTCAACACATGCTTGTAATGGAGCAAATTTTTCTGTCGATCTCGGTAGAACACATTTAGTTGGACACGTGTACAATTTAATTAGATTTATGGAGTTCTGCGCACGTTAAAGTGCCATAACGCATGGATTGGTACAGTCTCTGTCACGAGTTTAGCGATTTTTGATTAAGGCTATGTTTGTTTAAAAACTGACCAGGAAGGGGTCAAATTCTGATCGGTATGGAAAACTGTCATGTCTGAAAGTTACCAGGAATCAGTTGGATAATCAAGGTTTGCCAGACGAACTACATTGTTTCAACATTGTTCGGGCGGGAAGTGTATTTCGTTCAGATTGGTCACGCTGTGAATGGGGCGTGGTTTCACATGAAAACTCTTCGGTTTAAATGTGCAAATAGCAAATTTTAAAATCAAACTACGGTTTTTCCTACACGAGGGAAGTTGAAAAGGGGACTCCGAGTTGAATTTAGAAGAAATTCACTTGTAGAAATCATCCAGGGGAAGGAATTGTCTGGAAAAATTGACAGACACGTTCTGGAAATAAGAGCCTGGAAAAACAAGGTATTTGCAACAATCTTACGTAATTCATTGATACTACTATGACGATTTGTTGGATTTATTTCAATGTATTTGCATGGATTTATTTGTTTAAGTTCGTAGATTTAATTTCTTGATATGGTATAGCTGTGTTGAGTTCGTTTATCTGAGTCCGTACAATGATATTTTTCTTTATATAAACATTGACGACTTGTTGAACGTATAGTCTTGTTTATTACAGGAAATTATATATTTAGATTTCATGCCTTATTTTAGTTGAGATGCGAGAATCCGTGAGAATTCTCCGACCTATATATGAGTTCACGTATGATAACCACTTGATTGTTGTTATAAATACAGTAGCAAGGAATTTCATTCATTTGTGTAATTGAGACTAATCTGGAACTAATGTCTTGGTGGAGGTGTTGGAATAGCCATTTAGTTGACCATTAATTTTGTGAAACGAGGTTGTTTACGGTCTGTCATGGCCAGTTAGACTAGATAGCCATAGAATTTGTTTGAAATTAGGATAGAATTTATCTGACTTAATGAGAGGGGGAAGGTATTGATCTGTTCCCCCTGTATAATGTGACTGAAGATTTAGGTTGTTTATTTTTTTTATTTTGGAAGGGCCAGGATAGCTCGAAGTTCTACGTTCTATGTTCTACACTCTACGTATTACGTCTTACGAACCCAAAGTGGACACAAAGTTGAAAGGGGCGAAAGGGATAAGGCACCTGTAAATTTGGAAAAGAAAGTCAAAAGTGAAGGAGACCCAGACTTACCGGCACAAGGAAGTCAAAAGTGGAGAAGACCCAGACTTACCAGCACAAGGAAGTCAAAAGGGATAGTCGCTGTGGAATTTGGACTGAATCAAGACCATCAGGTTATGAAACTGTACAAGGCAATGTTTTCGGTATATTTCACTTGATCTAAATGATGATTTAAATTCTATCACTTATCAGATCGGCTATTGGTATCATTATTTCTTTGTATTTGAAAATTCGTGCAAGAAGTTTTTCGTGCAAGAAGTTAAGTCAAAAAGAAATAAGTGTATCTTTCAATCGTAATGTATTATTATTACTTTTGTTTATGAACTTTATTGTTAGAAATTTTGATTAAATTTTGTCTTTATTTATAACGGGGGCTCGTGTTATTCTGTTCTATATACCTGCTCAGCTCTTTCTCTATACCACCCATAATTTTCTCAATTTCTATTGATATTTACTTGTCCCAGGCAAATTACACTGTCGGCGATCACCTCTAGATAACGATAACCAAAACCACAACACCCACCCCAACAAAGCTGGGAGGGGGAGTGTATGACAATGCTCATTAACTTTATAAAAATATTTGGTAATGTATACAAAATTATCAAAGTTTAGAAATTTTGCACTTTATCAGAAAGTAACATTCTGCAACTTTCAAATTTATGGAAAATTTAAGCAATAAATTGAGGTATTCAGCTCAACTTACTAAATATTTCATGTTCTTGACTAATTATTGTGTAAAAAGGTGCTCATATATTTTCCAATGTTGTGTAATAATATTCACTTGACATTCCTGGCCCAGACTATAATGACTATCAATGGAGATACTGTATACCCTGAAAGCCCAAAAATTGGTCCACCATAAATCTCTTCATTTTATCAGATAATGAAGCTGCTACATAGGAAAGGTAGTTATGAAAGCGCAGTTTACTACTGAATCAAAAGCCCTTATTCAGAAAATTCAATGGGCTATTATGCTAACACTCAGGTTTTCATTTTAGTATATCTAAAAACTTGTATGCATATCTCACATTAAACTATATATTTTAATATTTGATAAATATCTTCCAGAAAAGTACAGATTTATTTCTGTATTATGCACCCAAGTCCACTGTAAGGGGCTGGTGACACGAGCAACCCCACCTCCACCACCTTTTCAAAGAGTTTGCGGTATTTATTCTGTGTAGGGGTCACCATTTTGTTAAGTGCCAACTTGTAGTAGCAATGTACACACAATTTCCAAAATTACTGATAAAAATGCAGCAAAGCAAATCAGTACTTTCTTACGAACATACGATCTATATCAACACCAATCAGACTTTTGATCAACCACTCATAATACAAAATACTTGTATGGTTTGAAGAAATTGATATGGGTGATTGGATCCCTCTTTTTTTAATGTAAAGAAGGAACTGGATTTAGTGGATAATAACATAACTATCGACAAGCTCTTCTACTACTATTTTCCTGAAAGAAAAACTATTTCCTGGATACAGTCTTTTCTTAGTGATAAAACTGAGGAAGTGCACTCTACACCGCTCTATTAAGTCTTGTCCAATAATATATTGTGGATCGGGGGGGCTTGGGTGGGTGGGGGTGTGTCAATCCTAGGACCTATCTTATTTCTCTTGCACATTAACAAGGCTGCTATTGTAAATAAATTATTCAGACAAAACCTCATCTATTTATGTGACACAAAAATAAACTATAGATGTATGTTACCACAGCAATTTGCAGAAAAATCATTCACAATTTCTGGGTCAATTGTTATTGCTGTTCTCTACCAATCTTGTAGATGTTGTGATGATATCAACTACATTGGGGAAATAGCAAGCAGAGGAAACAAACTTTCAGACTACATATTTAATAGTTTCTTTTCACTAAACCAAACTCAAATAATAAAAAACTCCCATGATAACCATTGCTGTTTTATTTTAAAATAAAAATCTTTGATATCTCAATAATGAGTTGTCTAGAATTGATTTGTTAAGTTGTTAATGATTGCTACATATCTGCCCAGACTCACACTCACTGTCAACCTCTGCAGTAAAACATAAAAGGTTAAATATATGTACTTTAGGTGTAGAAGGCTGGCAAAGATTATCAGAGTTCAAGTATAAAATATATATTTCCTTCAAAACTGTATACAAGTTACTGTTGCTAATTAGACCCACTTAATATACTGTCTTGTGTCTAAATACGATCAACAATTTCGTATCTAAAGTTTGTTCCAAGTACTCTAAATAACTCTTTAATTAATTTACATTAACACATGCATGTTTTATTCTCTTCTATACAGGCCAGAGCCAGACCTGTGAAATAAAATGATTAAAGTCCATAAGGTCATTTTGGGGTAAGTGTACTGTAAAGATTCTGCTTGTATTTTCTAGACTACAGAAGCAGCAAATTTCTGGAAATGTGACTATGCACAAGACTAGAAGACTTGGATACAATTAATCACATCAACTATCCCACTACAGTCATTGTTTTGCAAATACCTGAGGTGGTCTCAATGGCAGCTATCAGCAACCCATTGACAGGATCTGTAGGATTTGTGGGTGATATGAGCCACAGAATTGATGGAGAAGTGAATGCACAGTGTATTTAATAGATAATACTGAACTTGTATGTGTGCAAATGATGCAACATTCCACACATCTGGTTAAATTAACAACATAATCCATGAACATCTGCAGCATCATCTTGATCATATCAGTAAATGGTGTCAAGACAATAAAAATGTCCCTAATACCAAAAACCCCATTGCAGTGCTACTTAGAACATCCAACCGATTCTTGCAAATTCCCATTGTTTTTTTAAAATGATATATATCATTTGGAATGTCATAAACTCCTTGAACGTTGATGAAAAAATTGGAATTCTCATATGCAAATAGACCATGTCTGTTAAACTGAAGCTTCTAAACTAACATTACTATGATGAATAGAAATTCCCACCAACTCGGGTGAAGAAACTATTCTATTCAACTTATGTACATGTATTACCAATTACTGACTGCTGCTGCACCACATGGGGTTCATGCACATAATCCCATCATCATCATCATCCCTCTTTGTTCGCACTGAAACATAAGAACTTCAATGCAGCTCTCCATTTGTAGTCTTGGGCTATCTGTTTTGCCTCCCTCAAGGACATGTGGATGGTCTTAAGTTCAGTGTCCTGGGTTCGTTCCCAAGTCACAGCTGGTCATCCTCTTCTGTGTTTGCCTCGAGGGTTCCAATCCTGGGCTAGGTGAGCGATGCTGGGCTGGACTCTCTGCAGGGCATGTCTAATCCATCTCCATTTGCACTCCTTAATGGTGTAGGATACAGGTTTCTGTCTTGCCCTCAGCCATAACTCATGACTAGGTATTAAGCCTGACCGTCTGATGCACAGGATCTGGGAGACAAGTACTGACAAAGATCTGTAGCTTTTGTTTGTTTTTTTTGGTGTGTGTCTCCAGGTCTCTGCCCAACAGAGCAGCACTAATTTGCTGTTGAAGTTTAACAGTCTAAACTTTGCTTTCAGTTGGATGCTATCATTCCCCAGACTGGTCTAAGGGTGGCAATAACATGATGTGCTTGGCAATCATGGTCTTGATATCCTTGTCTGTTCATCCTGACCTGTTCACAATGTTGCCAAAGTATGTGAACTTAATGACATTCCCAATGACTTGACCCTCTAAAAGAACATAATCCTGGTTTGCACTGACTCGCTAGCATTTTCTCTTGTCAACACTGACCTCCAGGTTGGTCGTTTGGGCTATGGTATGTAGGATCTCTTCTCTATCTTTAATTGCATGTGTTATAGTGTGTGTGTGATGGAAGTCCAATATCATCCAAAGTCCAGTTTTTGGGTCAAAGTCTACTGTATTCCTTGTGGTTGGTCCAGTGTCATCTTCATCACCCAGTCCATTACTAATAAAATCAGTGGTGAAAGTAAGCATCCTTGTCTGACACCAGTGTGAACAGAAAAAGAAGGAGACAAGTCCATGCTGTGTATGACATGATATGTCGTATTTCTGTAGAGGCACTAGAGAATCCTGTCAAGCTTCTCTGAGATTTCGTGAAGGTGCTTCTATCCACCACATCAAAGCCTTTCCAGGAGTCTACAAAATTTACATGCAAGAGTGACCACCATTCTAGGACAATCTGATTAAAATCATATCTCCAGTCCTGCCTGTCGAACTGATGGACACCAATAAAAGTTCAAGTTCTGGTAACCCATGGCATTTCCAGGCCACTTATTTTTAGTATCATATCAGATAAAGCATTGCAAACTCATGTTGGGGAGAGTTATTGTTAGTAATTATATTTCCTGAATGACATGCATCACTTTCAGAAATCTGAAGTTGTGATTTGACAGGTGAGCCACAAGGTCAACAGAACATGACCTCTTAATGGTGTCCATCAGATCTACATACAGGACTGTGGAGATCTGATTTTAACCAGATTGGTTCTACGATAACATGGAGTTTTGCTGTCTAGTCTGTACATGACCTCACAGCCCAGAACCCTGCCTTTTTTTTTTCCCCTCTGCCTGATATCTATGGCTGAAGTGGCCAAGATATTGGGAAAGGGCACATCAGCTATAGTAGAAAACCTGTTCCACTGAATGCGAAAGTTGAATTTGCAAACACTAATTTCCCAATGCTGTCCTCATAAAAAAAAAACAACAAATTTTATAAAAACAATATAAGATTTGTAAAACTTGTGTACATTTCACAAATTCATCACTTGATTTTACCGTCTCTCTCTCACCTTTTCTATGTCTTGTGCACACACACAGGGGAAATATACATAGAAAAACTTAAATTCATGCACAAGAAGGTATTCTTTGTTACCATTCTTAAAACCTTCAATATTTGATTCATTCACAAAATATATCACTTTTTTTTACTCATAAAAATCCATTCTTCCAGTCTGTGCAGATGACTGCTAAATGATTGCACATTCCTTTAACAGTACCATGTCTTTACTGGGAGCTGTATCCTCTGAAAACTGCATCCATTATTTGGTAATATTAAATAAAGTATCAGTGTGAACATGCTTATAATCTTTAAGAAAAATAACCTCGATTCTATATCATCAGAAACAAAAATGTCACATAATGTAATACAATCTAAGGTCTACATCACTAGCATCTAAGTGTCCTTGGTAAATAAAATTAAGAAATTATTAACTAGTTTTAATCCAGAGATAGATGAATATTTGGAAAATTACTTAAATAATGCAGTAATTGTGACCAATGATACATTTTCCTGTTTGATCAATGTTTCTTTATTTCACATGTTCAATTAAAAAATAGTGTTTTACCTGTTTTGTTTATATTCTGTTATCATTTTTTCCAGCATTTATGTTACCTAGCTATTCAGTACAAGGTATTTACCAAGAAACTAGTAAATGTTCTATTCATTCATGTGATATCTGAATAATACTGAAATTAAAGAATAGAGAAAAGAAAGAAAATAGTAAGTAATGTGTGGGAGCAGTAACAGGACACAACAAAGTATTACTTGTTGTTATGTGTATATAAACTATGAAAGGGGAGGAGTGGTATGAAATTTAAGATTTAACATTTCAGAATGTTTTTCACTTAAATAACTTAAAGGAATGATGATAAGTTAAACAAGAAAAAAAAAACATCCAGAGGTAAACAAATTTTGAGGAAAGAAATTTAGTACTGATTAGAACGTTTAATCAAGAAATTTTAAATGGTTTTGAAAGGCATCATAGATGAAACATAAAACTTGCAAAGTCGAACAAAAAGTCATACTGCCCAAAATACTTCTGGCATTCTAACTTGTGAATGTTTGCATGGTGCTCAGATATTTGAGTCCTTAAAAATTTTAAAAATCATTGGTTATCCCTAATATTATGAATATGGGGCAAAAAAATATACATGTAATACCAAGACTAACAAATCACAAATATACATATATCTTATGGAAACCAGATACAAGTTTCCCTCGATAACCACACACATCGGGGTCCAAAATCACAGACCGCACTATAAGAGAGGGAATGAGTTACCGAGGGACCTAAAAAAAATCCACTAGACATTAATGACTGAATCCTCATTTTATAACCACATTGAGAATAATTGTCAGTAAAGCACTTTTTCTGATGAAGTTGTTCGTTATTCACTATAAATTAAATTTATTTTCAGAATGTCCAACATCTGAAAGATCGATACTATGATTCCAACTGGTTTCAACAACCAACACGGTATACAAGAAAACATTTGTGTATTACATCATGGCATTTTGTTTTGTTGATCAGTCTGGTTCCCAGAGTGATATTTAATAGTATTTTGTGAAACAAGTAGTCTATGAAGTAGGGAACCAGGCTACCTGTTGATACACTACCAAACAAGATTCCTTTTTATCAAAAATATGCGCAAGACAATCGTCTACTTCGAAACTCAATTTTTGTATTGTTCAATTAGTAAAATGTTGGTGCCGTGATTTCACTGCAAGTAACAGTGAAACTTCTTATCCTTGAGGATATCTCTACGTGCGAATTCAGAAATTCTCTGAAACTTGTTTTCCGCACAATAGTCTGTATCTGTGAAACAAAAGCTCTTTATGTTACGAAGTACAGTTATAACTGAGTGGGTTAATTTATGGTAGTTTAACCCTTTACCTCATGCAAGTGCCTTTGAACGTCTCTACCCAATTCGCATGTAGTGATTTTTGATGCCTCTACACCATTCTCATGGAAGCACCTTTCAACATCTGCTGTAAACATCAGCCATTTTGAGCAAGTTTTGTAGCGCCATCTTCGGGGAAAACCCCATATTAGGTACTACATTCATTGGTGTGAATGACCATTACGTCAAATCACGTGGTCGCTGTTTATGCTCTGGTTGAAATCTGCTATTTAAAGTAACTGGGTCGTATTCTCCACTCTCCAAAATGGAGGTTGCGGATTTTGTTCAGTACTTACTCGAG
Organism: Megalonaias nervosa; assembly: GCA_016617855.1. Lineage (NCBI taxonomy): Eukaryota > Metazoa > Mollusca > Bivalvia > Unionida > Unionidae > Megalonaias > Megalonaias nervosa. The sequence continues at coordinate 86,092 of JAECUM010001886.1, read as the reverse complement.
TTTTCACAATTAGAATCACAACTATGAAAGCTTCGATAACTTGGGTAAAGGCTCTGATAATGATATAGGAAGCCATTAGTTTTTATAAATTATCAAATTCAGCTGATTTAGTGATGTAGATGTAGACAAAGAACTTGTAAATTTCAAGTATGAGAAATGGCAACTACGGTTGGTCATGCGGCTTCACTGACTTGACAGTGAACAAGTTCTCACAAGATTTTAAAGCACATAAAAAATTCTTCAGAGAAAAATAATTATACAGCTATAACAATTGGATTTTACTCTTAAATCTTTCCATACATAATATATGTGTACCAAAAACGTAAAATTGTTAAAACTGCTGTTAAACATAACATACACTTCACTGCTTGACAGGCCTATGTGTTTGGAGTAGACTAGGTAACAGGTGTTCTATTTATAGCGCACTGCACTGGGTAACTTTGCACATGCGTATCGAAGGGCTAAAAAACCATACACTCTATGAGGTAAAGGGTTAATTAGATTACGTACACAATAACATTTATAACAGTGTTCGATTGATCAACTGAAATGAGTTACCCGACATATGATCTGGGCCGCTGGTTCTTAAGCATGTAGGATTTGCATGCCTTTAAACTTTTTTTAATTGCACCTCCTTTATTCAACTCAAAAGACGTAATTAACGTGATAATAGAAAAGGAAGCCCGCTTTTTTATTTAGTGCAACAATAAAACAAATGCTTCTGCTAGTTCGATATCAAAATACGGTGGGCACTTGATTAGGTTCTCAAGAGAAACGCTCGTGGACATAGATGTTACAGTAGACTGAACATTTCACATGTAATTACAAGTGGGCACATTGCATTTATGATGATTACACTTAAAAGAAACGAAAATAAAAACTATAACAAAAATTTCTATTGATAACAAAATTATTTAATTGGTATTTATTTAATAAAGTACTGCCCCCACAAGGCATGACATTTTCATTGATAGAAATTTCCTTGAATATTGTTAATTGCGGTGTACTAAGAATGTCATTTGAAAATTAAATGTAACAAATAACATGACTTCTTATTAAAAGTCGATTACAATTTCCAGGTCCTATCTAGCGTTTTCAATGACAAAATGAGTGATATATCAAAGTTTCCGTTATCAATTTTGATCACGATTTTCTTTATGTCTAACAAGCAGGGATCAATTTTTTTGTATTTTTGGGTTTAAAAAATGGGATCCACACCTGACCCCGCGTTATAAGCGGGTTTGCGAGTTACTGAGGGATTGGTGTATTTAAAAATACCTTCAGTATCGATACGCAGTGGGAATGGGTGGTCCTACTAAACACCACTAAGCCTGACAAAGTAACAAAAAACCTGACAAAGTCTGACAAAGTCATGCAAAGTCAAAACAGAAAAGTGTATTTATAGTGTAAATGATACTGATAAATAAATCATAGCTGCCAACCCCCAAGTACAAAAATACCGATTGCTTATGACGAAAATACTGATTTTTAAAATTTTAATGCATATGTAACCACTTACAATATATACAACCATCAGTAAGGTAGGACAGTGCCTTACATAATTATTTAATGTCAAAGATGCATGTGTTGCACACTTGCACCTTCTGGACAGGCACCCTGTTCCATGCGGGTGCCCAGTCAGAAGGTGCAAGAGCGCAACATACACAGACACAGGCTGTTTATAGGAGCCTTTGCCACACCTTGTTTATTTTTTTTCAATTATTATCGATTCCAATGTACCAACTGTCATTGATAATCTCAATTCTGTGTGATTTTCTTAATGAACTGTTTTCATTCTAGCATACGAGTAATCCTTTGCGATTTTACCATCTGGAAAATGCATGCAAAATAAATCACCAGCAACACTAGTAACTAAAAGAGGAAGGTTCATTTCTAAAAGAAATTTAATAAACTGAATTTCGATCGAATTACATCAAGGTTCTCTCTGGTATTTATATACATCCAAGTTCAGGCTGAGTTGTGTATGATGAAGCAGCAAGCTGATGTTTATTAGCTTTTTCGTGCTCTTGTATTTCATGTGCGCCTCCATGCCCAACAGCGAAATCACATTACACAATTTCCAAAACGTAAAGTCTTCTCCTTTACTAGATGATTTCACAAATCTAAACAAGAAGGCACAATTATCCTTTCAGTTCTGTTTCTTGTCTTTTCTGGTGAAAATTCTGAATATTCTGCTTTCCTATTCAACATGATTAGAAGTTGAATATTATGAAGATGAGACACAGTGGTAGCGGTAACTGTTTGTGAAATCCAATATGGCGGATAAAGACAGGTGTTGTAGCCTCGATTTCGAATGAACCAATCATATTGTAGAACTGTATTCCTCTATGCATGCAATACATTTCTATCAGAATGGAACCAAGTGCCGGTTCTAAACTGAAAATTGCAAGGAAATTTTTTACTATTTTTTTATTATTAAAAAACGTATTTTTGCACAAAAAAACATACACCCGTATTCAGGTCCAAAATACAGGACAAATACGGAAAAAACGGGACAGTTGGCAGCTATGATAAATTAACCAAGCCAAACCAAAAGGCCAGTTTTCAGCATAATAATGCCAAATTAAATGAGCAATGATTGGGCAACAAAGTTCAAATTTGATAAAGCAAAATTTGAAATGTTTATTATTTTATAAACCTTTACTGTGACTGATTATCAAACAAAATGCAATGATTCAATATAATCCTAATGAGTTATCAATAATTTATTGACAATTCTACTTAATATTAAGTGTCTATATTTGACAAAGCATAACAATAGCACACAAAACCAAAGTCATATTAGAGAGGTATATTTATGTTGTGATGTGAGTTTGAAGAATAAATCAACCAAACCAAAAGATTAGGGTTAGACATATGCCCCATAATTTACCACAAATTGGGAGATAAATCCGAATTTGGATGATAACAAAGTCAGCAAAGCCAGGAACCCGTCTCAACAATATAAATAAAAGCAGATAGAAATATTTTGGTATTTCTTAATAAATTCACATCACTAAAGCCATTTTTGTGCTATCCTGAAAAACACAGTAAAATGTATATATGTAATTGGTCTTCACAGAACATAATGATATAGTGTCTATATGACCCATATTCACAGATAAGAAATGTTTGCAGATATGACATTCCTTTTTGTTATATATCAATATTACATCTATAATTTGTTCCATCTTTTTTAATGAATGGGACAGATGGTGGTTATGAAAATATACTTCTTTATTTTTGGGGGGCAAAGATGATTATGTCATTATTACTGAAATTATGCCCTGTCATTCTGTATGAATTTGCGAATATGACCCAGAGTTATGTGTATATGACCAATTATGTCCAATTGTTAATTACAATGTAAAATAATTAACTTTTTCCATTAAACATGTTGAATGAATAAGTTCAAAGAATGAAAAACAAAACAGTAAATTGCACAGCAATTGTAAAGCATACCAAATTCACAATGCAGATATGAAACAATATTTGGTGGATACAGCTTTTAGGGTAGATATATAAATAAAAATGTTAAGTATTGAAGACAGATTTTTTATTATTATTTTTAATTATTTTTATATATATTAGTGTTTACATGTATCTGGTGGAAATGTAACTTATGGAAAATTAATGTTTTTATCTTCTGAAGGAACAATTGTACCTATTTAATAATGTCATCAACTGACGTGAACATTTTTAAAATCTAAAGAGAGAAGAGACAAATGTCTTGGAAGACATATATAATATGTGTTACATGAACTAAATCATAACAAATATTATGTAAGCTGAATAGACAAAATACATATATTACATTAATGATATTAACATACATATACAATGACACAACTACACAATAAGGCATTGTTCCATGCACCAGTCATACGCAAAACACAGATATCGCTCCAGTGTTTCTTATTTTATTCTTTTCAGTATTGTCAACTATAAAATACATCCTGTCTTTCCTACCAGTTGGAATTTCTGGTAGAACTGTGTATGGTCCCCTCAGAACATTCAGTGGTATTTATATCCATGAATTCTGAAGTTCATAATATTACGATTTGATCTGAAATCAACTGTTCAGAATTTTTTATTCTTTTCATTTGTGTTGATAATTTATTGGATGAACACATTTTAAAATAATAATAAACAGTTTAGTTACTATTCTGAAGGACTATGTATGCCCAGTGTTGGATTAAACGCAGTGGAGGCCCCTAGGCAGTCGAAATCTCGGGGCCTCCCTCGCAAACTATCTCCTAATACATCAAGATCAAATCAATTCAATATTATTTTGATCCATGTTTGCGGGGCTCCTAAAAGGCATGGGGCCCAAAGGCTGGTGCCTACTCTGAATATTTGGTAATCAGGCACTGTGTATGCCCTTCTCACACGCAATGAATTCAGAATTTGTCTCCTAGTTACCAGTCAAGCATTAGGGTATATGTTGCAAATCTAATATTTTTCTTTGGGTAATTTATGTTGCAAACACACGCTACAACAATAGTACACATTTTTATTATAACTTTGTGTGACTCTGTCAGGCTTTGTGTGCTTTTTATGCTTAGTCAAACGTTAACAGCTTTGTCGAGTTTGGCAACATACGTTTGGCACTGCAATAGGGCATACTTAAGCATATAGCATCTTCTTTCCATATTTTATCCAATTAACACATTTTAAAATAATAAACATTTCAAACATGATTTTTTCTGACTTTGTTATTATTATACTGTTATCATACAAATTCAGAATTTATTTCCCAATTCATGGTCAATTAATGGGGCATATGTTTAACAGCAGTCTTTAGGCTGGGTTGATTTATTCTTCAAACTCATACTGCAACATAAATACACCTTTCTGACATGACTTTGTATGGCTTCATCTGGCTTTGTGTGCCTTTATTACGCTTTTTTGTTGAATACAGATGGATCATATTATCCAGAATTGCAATTACTTTTGATAAATTATTATTTTTCTAATTAAAAATTTATAAGATAATAACAAACATTTTAAATGTGATTTCGTCCGACTTTGTTATTGCTTTACCATTGTTCAAATTCGAACTTTGTCACCCAATTATTGGTCATTTAATTCTGTATAATTATGCTGAAAACTAGCCTTTTAGTTTGGTTAATTTATTCATCAATATCATTTACAATATAAATACACACTGCAATTCGACTTTGCATATCTGGCTTTGTGTGGCTTTGTCCAGCTTTGTCCGCTATGTGCGGCTTTGTCAGATTTAGCAGTGTTTAGTGGGACCCAAAACTGATCTACTTTAGACTTATAGGTCACCAGAAATACACAACCTTAAAAGAACGATACGCGCAAATGCTAACTCTAAACGGCATGCATTAGGCCTATCAACGCTACCAAGGAAATCATTCGAAGCAAACTGGACCTCTTTCGCATCTTGGTACCCCAACCACCAACTGGCATTTCAGCTTAAAAAGTTCACAAAAAGTTTGGATTCGCATTTATTTGGTCTGACTTTTTCTTATTCAAAATAAATCCTGCCGGCCATGAACGTTACTTAAGAATGATTCATCTCTGAAAACAAACCACAATGCTGAGTATGAACCTCCTGTAAGTGATGAACAAACAAAATACCTGAGGTTGATGTGGTCATATCTTCTCTCACAGCTATGCACATTAAAATATAATGTGCTATATCGAAATATGGATACATTTTAAGCTTAGTCACTTTTGTGGCAATATCCATAAATGTTTGAGGATCCATGTTTCACAAAATATTTCCCCGCTCCGGACTAGATTCTGTACGAAGAGTAGGCCTAAAGGTCCTGAAGCTGATTGTGCACTGCGCGTGCGTTTCGGCGTAACTCTCAAAACAGCGGTATCTGGCGGAATAAGAAGCATTTATGGGAGGTAACTGTAACCAGTTTATCGGAAGGGAAAAGTCTGCGTCGGGAAAATGGAACACATTCGCCGGAGAAATTCCAACGACTATACACAATAATATAAGAATTAATTTCAACAATCTGATACACACACACGTGCATATATATATATATATATATATATATATATATATATATATATATATATATATATATATATATATATATATATTAATAAATTATAAAATAAACAATACCAACACGTAGAATGTGTGACTGGTTTCGCTTTATTGCTTCATCAGACTGAATTCAAACTGAATTCAAATTCGAATAGCAGAAGCATTTTTCAAATACACAAGATCATTAAAATTAAAAGAATTTTTCTCACAATCATGCACATATTCACAATATGAAAGTAGTTTTCATCTACAAAATAAGCCCTTTTTCAATAAAAGAGAATCATCATTCACACCTTCTAGTGGACGAGATATTTATCTCGATTTTTATATTGAAGTAACTAAACAAGAAATTTTAAATAGCAATCCTAAAAGAAAATATTTTACAAACATATCTAAAGAAGAATTCAATTCTTTGTGTACTTTATCACAAGACTAAAGTATTATTATTAAAAAAGCTGACAAGTCTAGCACCATAGTAATAATGAATAAGGAGGATTATATTAAAGAAGTAGAAAGACAATTAAATGATGAAGTATATTATACAAAACTTTCCTCTAATCCTTCTGAAGAAATTAAAGCAAAAATAAGCAAATATATTAATGAAATCTCTATACACAGTTATTCCATATATGATGAACTAGATATCTTCCCAAATAAAATACGCACACCTCAGTTCTATAATTTACCCAAAATACATAAAACGGTTGATAAGTCACTACCTTTAGGATATCCAGGTAGACCCATTACTTCTACATGTAACTTAATTACAAACAACATATCGCAATATATTGATCATATTTTACAACCACTGATGAAATCACTACCTTCATATGTCAAAGATACTTTTGATTTCATTACCAAATTGAATCTTTACCGAAACTAACTGAAAATTCATTCCTAGTTACACTTGATGTGGTTTCACTCTACACGAATATACCACACAATGATGGTATCGAAGCGCGTAAATATTATCTTGAAGAAAACGAATATACACGTAAACTATCTAAAGAACATGTTTGTGATTTGATAAAACTTGTGCTCGAAAATAACTTTTTTTCAATTTGGTAATACAAACTATCTCCAAAAGTTGGGAACAGCAATGGGTAGTCCTATGGCACCTTCTCATGCATCTTTATTTATGGGGAAATTAGAAAATGACTTTCTAACTAAATGCCTCTTAAAACCAGATGTTTGGTTAAGATTTCTAGATGATATTTTTATGATTTGGAGTTATTCATTAGAAGACCTTTATTATTTTATAGACTGTTTAAACAAATTACATCCAACAATAAAATTTACATTCAATATGTCTAAAACTAAAGTATCATTTTTGGACGTAGAGGTCGTGAAAAATGAAGATAATGACATTACTACCATGGTTCATGTTAAAAACACGAACATTCATCAATATGTTGAATATTCTTCATGTCATCCTCAATCATGTAAAAACGGGATTCCATATAGTCAAGCAAAAAGATATAGAAGAATTATTTCAGATGACACTGTTTTTAAATCATCTTTGACAGAGTTAGGTCAGCATTTTTTAAATAGAAAGTACTTATACGGATGTAGGCCAAAACATGTTTAGAGGTGAAATCCGGGGGTGGGGGTGTTGGCAAGTAAATATCATCCCTTATGAGCAGGCGCCCATGGGACCCACCAATACCCATTCTCACTACCATTTACAAAATCGATAATGTATTTTAAAAAATAAATTTAATCAATGCAAAGAAATCAGTTTACACGAATAGACTCAACAATTACACGTAGTGTTAAAATATACAAGACCAATCAATACATACTTAAGATATTATTTTACATGCATAAAAATTTTAAATGTTCAAGGACAAAGCGTTGTATAAAATTACTATGCACATACGTACAGATTGTACATGTATATGAATGGTGTTAACACACTGAAAGCCTCTCTCTCTCTCTCTCTCTCTCTCTCTCTCTCTCTCTCTCTCTCTCTCTCTCTCGCTGAAAAGTCCGCTCCGGCTGACCAGGTCAAACGCCTTTGTCAGGTCTATGAAGGCGATGTAAAGGGGCATCTGCTGCTCACGACACTTCTTCTGCAGCTTGCGTAGTGAGAAGATCATGTCTACAGTTGACCGGCCGGCTCGGAAGCCACACTGGGATTCTGGGTAGACGCGGAAGGCTAATGTCTGCAAGCGCACCAGGGCAACACGGGCGAAAGCCTTTCCGACGATGCTGAGGAGGGAGATGCCCCGGTAGTTGTTGCAGTCGCTACGGTCTCCTTTGTTTTTGTACAAAGTGATGATGTTGGCGTCTCGCATGTCCTGGGGGATGTGTCCCTGTTCCCAGCAGAAGCGGAGGAATTCATGCAAGGGCTGGAGTAGTGCTGGTTTCCCGCTCTTGAGGACTTCAGGTGGGATGCCGTCGCTCCCAGGGGCCTTCCCACAAGCGAGGCTGTCGATGGCTTTTCCGAGTTCTTCCAGGCTGGGCGGTGTGTCTAGTTCCTCCATGACTGGCAGGCCTGGGATGGCGTTCATGGCGGTGTCGGTGACGACGTTTTGGGTTGCATATAGCTCAAGATAGTGCTCAACCCAGCGCTGAAGCTGTTTCCCCTGGTCTGTGATGACTTCGCCCGTCTTGGACTTGAGGGGGGGCGGCGGTCTTGGAGGTGGGGGGAGGGCCTGTCACCTTCTTGATACCATCGTACATGCCTCTTGCATCTCCGGTGTCGGCAGCTGTCTGTATACTGGTGCAAAGGTTCACCCAGTAGGTGTTGACGCAGTGGTGGGCGGTTCGCTGGGCATTGTTCCTAGCAGTCCTGAGGGCTTCCAATGTACTAGGGCTAGGCGCAGCCTTGTAAGCCAGGAGGTCTTTCCTCTTCGCCTCGGTCACAGGTTCCATCTCCTCCCAGTTGTCCTCATACCAGTCGGTATTTTTTCGCTCTTTCTTCCCGTAGGTAGTAATGGCTGAATTGTACACAGCGTCTCGGAGGTGGGACCACTTGGAGTCGATGGTGTCATCAGGTGTCCTTTTGGTGAGAGCCTCCTGCAGCTTGCTGATGAACTGCTGTGTCTTCTTTGGGTTGCTTGAACAGCAGGTGTTAATGCGTGGGCTACCCTTATTCTTGGCATGGTGCAGCTTCTTGGGTATTATTCGCACCTTGCTGGCCACGAGCGAGTGGTCCGTGTCGCAGTCGGCACTGTGGTATCTGCGGGTGAGGAGGACACTGGCCAGTTCCGCACGCCTGGTGATGACTAGGTCTAGCTGGTGCCAGTGGCGGGAAGAGGGTGTCTCCATGACACCTGGTGGATTTCCTTGCATTTGAAGAAGGTGTTGGTCACACATAGACTGTGTGAGTAGCACATCTCCAGCAGTCGCTGACTGTTCTCGTTCATCTTGCCCCTTCCGTGAGAGCCGAGACAGGTGGGCCAGGCCTCATGGTCAGCTCCCACTCTAGCATTGAAGTCTCCTAGTAGGTAGAGGCCTTCAGTGTTGGGGATACTGGATATTGCTTGATGCAGAGCCTCGTAGAACTGGTCTTTCTCCTCTAGGGTGGAGCAGAGGGTTGGGGCGTACACGCTCGAGATGTTGACTGGGCATAAGGATGTTGACAGCCGGAGGCAAGGATCCTCTCAGTGCCTGATGACGGAGGCTCAGTGAGTGTTCTTTACAGCGAATCCGACGCCGTGCTGCCTAGGTTCATCCGAGGACTTTCCTTGCCAAAAAAGGTGTAGTTGGCTTCCCTGATGGTGCCGCTGTCAGCCAGTCGGGTCTCCTGAAGACAGGCAATGTCGATGTTTAGTCGGGAGAGTTCCCTGTCAATGACGGCAGTCTGCCGTGCGTCGTCGAGCTGCTGAAGGTCAGCGTTGAGTCCAGGACACATGGTCTTGACGTTCCAGCTTGCGAAAGGAAGAGTTCGAGTATTCTTATTTCTTCTTTGAGTCTTGCTTGTCGAGATGGTTCTCTAAGCTCCACTCACCCAATGAAGCTGGCAGGCCATAGCGGGACAGCACCTTACTGACTGGGGGCTGCCCAGCTAAAGGCGGGCGGTAGCTGTCCAATGAGACATGGCGGTCTCTCCCACCCTCGGAAGCAACCCCTGGCGCCAAGCTCTACGCCAATCGAGCTATTGCTTAGAACCGGTAAACTGCTGCTTCCCGTGTTGTGCCGACGCCTTACGACTACGCTGGAGTGTCCTCTCCAGTGGAGCTACGAAGCCTGGGCAGGGTAGTATGGAGAATCAGCTGTTGCCCATGCAACAGATCCCCCCTCTCCACGCCGCTATGTACGTTTTAAACATTACATTTCACGTTAAAGCTTCAACGATAAGTTCTCATCTTTAAAATGAACTAATGGTCCAGAGTTGTTATATTTTACCATAGTTTAATGAAATTAGGATTTTTGCAGATTAAATTCCGTGGACAAGATTTTTCGCATATCCATTCTTTTTACGTTTTTTTCTCGGCCTACAACCCCTCTAAACTTTGGCCGCCAACACTGTTGGCTATTTATCTAGTTCAAAGTTTAGAATTAATAGAGTATGTTACCAGTAATACATAATTTATTACAACCGAATCGCAAAACTGTTATTGTCATAAACATCTTTTTATTTAAAAGAATATCGTTGATATTGGGATATATTTACACTAGAGTTTGTGGGTAACATATTCGTACCAAAAACAAAAAAGCTTCACGCTTGTGAGTTTTGAAAGGTTACAGTTAACTGTAAGAATGATTGCATCCTCTATGGCATATACGTTTTACTCACTGATATCCGAGTGCTGTAGAAACGCTGATTAGTTTTAAACTTTTCAAATCGTCAGATATCATTTCAGTAAATAGAAAACTTAGAGTAGCATGTTGATAGTCTACCTCCTTACCACATATACAACTACTTTCTACAGAGTTCATTGAAACGCAAAGAACTGCGTCTGAAACAGCATAGACTTTTTTAAAAATTGGTATATGAATGTTATAAGACTAATTAATTTGAAAATGGTCAATTGGTCAGAGACTGATCAACTGTAAAGACATTATCAAACTTGCCATACCACGACTTCTGTCATCGGTGTTCCATCAAATTCCATTAAAAGAACTGATTTAAGACGAGAAAATTTCTTTCAGTTTCGGAACCCGTTACATGTATTAGTTTTCGCTTACCAACAAATTTTATGAACAGTACATGCCAAGGCATGACGACCAATAGGACATAAACTATTTTAAATTTAACATTGTGCGTGCAAACGATTTTTCTAAATTTACTCGAAGTCCCCTTTGGAGTGGCTGGAATGTGCAAATAATCCTCACTAACTATAAAACGATCCTCTCTCCCTCCCTCCCCCCCCCCTCTCCAGAGTGGAGTTAGATGGTATTAGGTAAGGTCCAATCATTAATTCTTCAAAATCACTAGCGTGAATATCTATCAACACTTCTTAGAGAGTGTTGGGTGTCACAGAACGTCGTCGTCGCTTGCATTCTAGTTTTTTTCCTGGACATATGATCGTTTCCTGAGGGTAGATAATTCAAATTTAATTTGACTAGAATACATCTCTCTCCCTATATAAATAACACAGCCGAACCCTCATTCAGTTTTCATTTTGTGAAGGTGAGGAATTTAAGAGACTACAATTCTCATCACAGATTTAAAAAGAGACATTCCAAAGTATACTTTCAGCATCTTACTACTCCTCTGAAGTTAAAACTCGAGATACTTGCTATTTAGGTCAGGAATAAAGACAATGGGCTCTAGAATGTCCACCAACTGTTGTCAATGTCAAGAAAAAGGGCACTGGTCTTCAGCGTGTTCCAAGAAAAAGATAACAAGGAGAATGAGAATTCAGAAGCAGAATAGAAGAATCCATTCTATAAAAGAAGTAAAAGACGAACAGAAGAAACAGCTGAAGTGTAAGAATCCATATCGGTGTAGGAATTCAATAGGCAGAGACAGTAAAAAAAAAGATGCGCTGTGAAATTTTATTGTGATTCTAATTTAAGAGAATGTAACAAAATACGCAAGTGCATATTTGTCTTAATTTTTCTTTTGGTATGGATAACATACTCAAAAACTTTCACAGACCAAATGTTTCTTTGTTTGCTTTTGGAGGGGGTGTTAGAAAGGCGTGTTGGATAGTAAATGAAGGGTGTTGGATAGTATATGACAGGATATTGGTCATCCTGCCATTTTCGTTTGTTAGTAACATTTCAAATTTATTTTCCGACACACATCTTTCACAATTTGTAAAACAAAATCAAAAATTTTTAACGATTTGTAAAGAAATTTGACTGGGAATTTTTTCAATCATTGCTAAAATCGGCATAATTTATTTTCTTTTATTTGCAAAAGATATGTTATTTTGTGCATTATTCACTTTTAAAATCATTTTACACGTTGTAAAATTGTCTGTGTGGAAGAAAGATAAAAATGAATAGGTATGTGTCCAGGAGATTGATGGGAACTGTCACAAGGCGTTATGGCTGCATTAGTAGTCTCCATCTTGAAGTATTCTTCCCAAAGAAATCCTCTTAAAGCGGAAACGTGAACTGAGGAGAGTGCATGAGGCAATAGCTTCGCTAATCTCCAGTGAATGCTGAAGGACTGAAGTACCACTGGAGGCAGCGATTCTTTCTTCAAGAGAATGAAGGAGACCGCCAGAAAAAGATCAGCATGGGATTCAGTTACACTGTGTAACAATTTTTTTTTTTTGTTTCTGGGTAGCAAGTGTTATTTCCTAATTGTTTATGCCTCAAAAGTATAGAAAATGGCTATTATTCCCCACAAACTTTGCTTTTGTGACCAGGACAGTGATATTTTGAAATTTACCTATTTTCCAGAACATTCCAGATAGATTTAGTGCTTAGTAAATTGGAGTAACTTCTAGAACTTTCTAGAACTTTCCAGTAATATAAATAGTAGTATAAATACAGGGGCTTTAAGCCCACTAGTTCCGTTTAGTTCCAACTGCCTAAGCGGATACATATCTCCATTTTTCTGAGATGGCATCAAGAGGCAGCAAGCATCCGGCAGACGCATTTTGCTATGTCTGTCCATTTTATCAAGACAAGAGGGAAAACGTACTCCGTGGAAGCATCTGCTAAGATGTGTGAGGCCTACAAGGCATATTTCGGCATACCTGTTGGGGATCAAGACAAACCCTGGACACCTCATTTCACCTGCGAGCACTGCAAAAAAGACTCTGGAAGGTAAGATGGACTATAGTTGCTTGGATTTTTATGTTATAAGATATGTTAAAATTTATAAAGTTGTAAAAGTTTTTAATTTCAAAATGTTTTACAATTTTCAATGTTATTGAAAAATATATCATATATGAAAAACGTTGCGAGAATCTCCTACACATTAGTCATGGGTGAAATAAATGTATTTTTGTAGGATGGTACAGAGGGGAAAGAGAGCCACGAAGTTCGCTATCCCAAGAATTTGGCGGGAACCCACTGACCACTGAAGCAACTGCTACTTCCGCATGGTGGACCCTTCCAAACGTCGGACTGGCAAGAATGCACCCGCTATCACGTATCCATCGCCCCGGTACCACACTGCCCTGAGCTCCCCGTACCCACTCCTCTGGAGAGAGAGCTGCCGTCTTTAGAAGAGAGCAGCAAGTCAGAGAGCGAGAAAGACGTTGTAGATCCAGATGACAATTTCAGAGGTGGAGCGGAGGAGAGAAACCCATACTACCCCAGCCAAAAAGACCTCAACGACTTGATCAGAGATCTTGGTCTCACCAAGTCCAATGCCGAGCTTTTGATGTCTAGGCTCAAGCAGTGGAACTTGTTGGACGAAAGTGCGCAAGTCGCAGATCAGAGGAAGCGTCACCAAGCTTCTTCCAGCTTCTTCATCCGTCAAGATGGGCTCTGCTTCTGCCACAATGTGACCAGTCTGTTCGAGGCAACCGGAATCGCCTGTAACGAGAATGAGTGGCGACTCTTCATTGACAGCTCATCCAGGAGCCTCAAAGCCGTGTTACTCCATAATGGGAACAAGTACCTGTCTCTTCCCCTGGCTCACTCTATGCACCTCAAAGAGGATTACAACTTCATCAAGACCTTGCTGGATGCCTTGAAGTATGATGAGTACGGCTGGGAGGTCATCAGAGACTTCAAAATGGTTTCATTCCTGATGGGTCTCCAAGGCGGTTTTGCCAAGTTTCCCTGCTATCTTTGCCTTTGGACAGCAGGGACACCAATGCGCACTACCACAGGCTGGACTGGCCACAGCGGACCGAGTTCTCTGTGGGGAGGAACAACGTCAAGTGGGAGCCACTGGTGGACCCCCGGAAGATGCTGATGCCACCACTGCACATCAAATCGGGCCTTATGAAACAATTTGTCAGAGCTCTACATAAGGAGTCGGCAGCCTCCTTACTGGTGAGTTTCTTGGGGACTTCTTCCCTAAGCTGTCTGTGGCAAAGGTCAAAGCTGGCGTCTTCGTCGGACCACAGATAAAGAAGATCCTGGAGAGCAATAAATTCCCGAAGAAGCTCACTAGTAACGAGAAAGCGCCTTGGAACAGCTTTGTCACAGTGGTTCGGGGCTTGTGCTTTTGAAAAGAAGTTTTCGAACTTAATCATATCCATATCGCCTGAACACCAAGTCTGGTGAATATTTCGTAGAGATGTGTATCGACTCCATTAAACACAACTAAAATATTGCAGTTATCTCTGATCACTTCAGGTATTTGTGTATATCGCTGAGTAACATAAATCACGTCTGTATTTTTGTGTCTGCCTCTGGAAAATATCGGAGCTGGATTTGATTGTTTGTCCAGCATCACATCATCGTATACTACGAGATTATTAATAAATCCAAATAGGTCATCTTCAGATGGGGCCTCATCAATATCGGTGATAAAGTCGATAATATCGTTGCCGTCTTCATCCAGCAACTTTGCGTTTTCATTAAAATCTTTAAGTACTTCATAACATCGTTGATCATCTACAGATGGTGCCACTAAATATAATCTATCCCACTTGAGTCATCTTATTATAAGATTAAGCAGCAATTGCTTCTTACCAGACCCAGACGGGCCTATTATTATCATCCTGATAGAATTTGGTTGACTGGTTCTTCTTTTCTTGTCGCTGAGAAGTCAATGATATCCTTGTTGTACAAATATATAATAAATAATATGAATTTTTATTGTGTTCGATGCAGATTAACAACAATAATAAAAAAAAAAATGAAAAGCGTGCACTTACAGGCAAGTGTGTGACATGTGGTACAAAAAAAAATGCAAATTTATTTCGTCTGTCAAGGGTGGTGATATTGCTGCTTCACTGGGAAAATTACCAGAGGTTCCATCAGCTAAATATTGGCAGAAGTCAATCGCACGCATAAAAATATGCGTTCACTGTCGTTGACGTTGCATGTAAATATAAAGAAGCAGAACCACTATCAACAAAGACAGCAACTGAAGTTGCATCTGCTTTTGAACGAATTTATCAACGAGGACCCTTGCGATGGCCACAACTACTACAGACTGATTCTGGCAAAGAATTTCTTGGTGCAGTATCATCTCTGATAAAAAAAACATAACGTTAAAATCAGACGAGGACACACCGCAATTCATCGCGATCAGGCAATCGTTGAACGATTTAATCGAACACTTGCTGAGAGATTATTTGGATATCAGTATGCAAAGGAAATATCCACTGACCTTAAGCCCAGGGATAAAAGATCTCGTGAATGGGTTGCAAGACTGCCAAGTGTGATAGCTGCGTTAAATAATGAAATTACTCATGCAACTTCTATGAAGCCTACCAAAGCGATCACAAAGAAACATATATCAATACAACGACATGACTCCTTCTCTCAACTAAGACTAGGTAATGTGAGATATTTATATGAACCTGATGAACTTAAAGGTGGTAAAAAAAAGCAACTGATCCTGTTTGGAGTGTGACCACACATACAATTTTCAGCGTGGCAAGATCCACGGGTAGACCTGCAATCTACAGATTAGATTCAACTGCTCATCAGCGTAGATTTATACGCGAACAATTACAAGTAATTCCTGAAGACACACAATTACCACCACGTTCACTTTTGTAAACTGGCTCCTCGACGTCGATTACATTCAAGACAGGTCAGCATCACATTTTCGCGTGTGTGACCAAGATTACTATTAATTCTATACACGGTAAACTATTATTCGAATACTGCCACAACATATTACAGTTACAGCTCGCACAATGATTATTCTGTCGTTGTTTCAGTGTCATAATAAATTCAGCATCGAGATCAAAGTCGTGGTTTTTATTTGTCACATTGCTTTTAACCAGATAATTTTTTTCTTCTTGACAACTTCGTCCTTGACATCGTCAACGACTGCATCATCGCCATCGCTATTGTCTATGATAAACCTCCGCAGCTGAGATATTCTCCTAACTTGAGACACTGCGAGATAAACTAAATTTGACCACTCAATTCTATCATCGACAATCCAGATATTTGTATCAGAAGCAGTTAATCCCTATGACGAGTGAATCGTTAGAGCGTATCCTAACGTCCACGGAGTTTTATCCATCGTTAATGCGCTCTCAACAGCACTGACAGGAACTAAAACAATATCATTTAGTACAAGATTTTGTTTCTCATTAATTCCAGGAATTTCAACATCGATATTCCGTCGTCGCGTATCTACTGGGCGATAACATAACGGTACAGGTAAATCCGAAAATCTTTCCTTGTGTAATATAAATAATTGTTGCTGAAGTGTATCACGAACTATCTTTCTACCTGCAACTATCAAATCAGCAGGTCTCCATAAATTCCAAAACTCGTTCAAAGGAGTTTCTGGAATTACCTTACGCATTATCTCACATTGTATTTTATCTGGCTGCAGTCTCATTAGCTTTTTAAACTCTTTCAGTGGTTCGTCAATAGCTCTATGATCATTATTTGTCTCCTCATAACGAACGTTTTTAACCATTCATGCGGAGACTGTCCAAAAAAAAGTGGCGGTTGACCATGATCACCATACATTATCACAGCAGTATTTTTCGTCAACAACCAATCAAGAAACATTATTAATACTTCCAACGATACGGTGCATATTTCATCCCAAACAATAATCTTAGGAATATATTTCTCACCCATTCGTTCAGGAGTCCATGCGTCTCCGCACCATCTAAAGAAACTATGATAAGTTTGAGATTTTACTTCTCGTTCGTTCATTTCTCTGGCAAGTCTATGTGTGGGTGTCAAGACAACCACATCTGAACAACTGCTGAATAATTCAATCGCACTTGTTGTTTTACCAGAACCACCACACCCATTAAGATAAACGGTTTTATGTCTGGCCACAGGATCATATACCGATGGCAACAGCGCAGATTTTGATACTTGATTATTATTCTTGTAGTATGTCCCCTTAATTTCAACATCGGCAGATTCAGAATAAACTAAATATATTTTCTTCTTTTATTCTCCATGATCCCCATTCACCAGCGCCAAGTAATTTATCTAGCAAATCCAAATATTTTTTATTTATATAAAATGAATCTCTGGCAACCCTAACCGCGGTATCAGGAAATCTGTTTATTATTGATAATAAATTTATCGAAACGTTTTGTAACATCGAAGATCTCAAATGAGTGAACTGCGGTGACTCTACATCAATATAACTCACAACTGTACCTAATTTAGTTCCGTCTGATAAACAAGCATCGTGTTTCTCTCCGTTGTATCAGCAATTATAAAATCGAGTTCGGCATCGTCCGTAATTAATCTTGTACAATGTCGTTTATGATCACATGAACTACCCAGAGTAAACTTACCGATTATTTTTCTGCCGAGATCTTTTGCAACTTTATTTTTATAATCAATTTCGTCGGGATTATCGGTAATTTTTTCGTTGGGTTTTGGTAACCAGATTTGTTTTTGTGAATGATACGATATTATCGCTTCACTTACAACCAACGATATTAAAAATTTGTTGTCAAGCATATATCGTAATAATACTATTGGAGCCCAATATTTTTCTGAGAAATGACGGCCGAACCAAACATAAACAATCGGATGGAGATTTTCTGTAAACGAAAACGACTCTATACAGGCGAATCCGATCAAATCAAAATCTGGCAGGGATCCATTTATCGCAACTCTGGTCATCTCGTGTTTTGGATACCCAAATCGTTTAAAATACTCAGAACACACTCCATATCCAAGAAAACTTGCAGGATAACATGCTACCATATCAACTGAGATAACATCCTTACAATCGTGTTTGGTATTCCACAATCCGCCGTGTCCGTATTCGATACAACTACGTTGGACATCAACAAGAAATTCCGATCTTGTCGGTGACCATGAATTTTTCTCCTGAGCAAAGTGAGCAGCAACTGATGGAACAGTAATGCAATTATTCAGTAATTGTTCAGCCCTGACATCATCAGTATATTTCAAAGCAAAATTTTTGTTTTCTTCGTGGAGAGATTCTGCTCGATAAATATCTCCGCTAGGTCGTACAAACTGATCATAGTTTACGGATTCTGAACTTTGAAATAACCACACGGATACAGGTTCACTCTAACTTATATTTCTGATAAAATCAAATATATAATCATCATAACATTTAACTGTTCCGTCTCGTGGAAACATTGTTACAGCCGATGTCCATGCATGTGAGTTATGAGCAATAATTTCTATCGGAGCTCCTCTTGATTCATATTTCGATTTGTATAAAATCTCTCCGGTTAATGTCTTCACCGTAATCGGAAATTTTAATTTCTTTCCCAACTCAGCAACGTCGCTGATAGACGCTCCGGTATCTTTAACTGTTTCTGCCCACTCATTTTTTTTTTACGTCTTAAATCCGTTATATCGTTTCCACGTATCGCGTTTGTGAAGTGTTCTGTAACTCGCTCAGCTACACAATTTATCCTTGATAGTTTCATCGGTTTGAGATCATCAACGCTAGGTTTATTACTTATCGGATACATAGCATAAACAAATGCAGTCACAGGATACGCTCGTTCATAATATGGTTTGTCAATACCAGTCAACACTCCTGGTTTGGAATTTTTATTTAACATGACAATATTATTTCCAGTGTATACACGGACAGGGTCACGTTTGTCATGGATAATCCAAGTGTCGTCGTCTGTCTCTACAATAAATTTTATTAGAATAAAATATCTTTGATCGTCGAGATAGTTAATAATCTTCCTTCCTCGCTCGTCATTCATTGTAGCATCAACAACACTTTTGATTCTGAATGTTGACCACACATGAGCCGCACCATCGTTGCAAAAGTCCTTCTTGGCTTCATTGATACGATCAGTTACATCCTTATTCACCAAAGCCAGATCTTGCATCGAAAAACTAAATTTAGGTTTCGGCAGTTTGTCAAGATCGAATCTGGCTCTAGAAGGCTTAAATGCGAATAATCTCTCAAAACTCATCCATATTATAATTAAGACAAATATATATATTTAAACTGAAGTATAAGTATATATATATAATGATTCAAGCAAACAATAAATCCAAAAGGTTAATTGCGTAAACGACTTCTGTGGATACCACATGCAAAGCGTTCGGAATTAGTGTCTAGGATCAAAACCGTGTTTACGGTGTGGTGTTGGGGTCAGAGGAGAAACTCAGTTGTGTATGCAATGTGGTGGCAAAATATACAGAGAGCTGAAATGATATTATGATAAAAAAATAATACCGATGGAGTCGAATCTCCCATTAAAACCGCCAAAGATTATCTCGTCAGATTTTAAAAATAATGATTTAGACAAATAATATCATTATACAAATGGAACAAAATGAATTTGTAACACGTCCCATCGTCAAAAATTATGAAGCATCTCGTGATGATATCATCAGGAACTGTCGATCAAAAAAAAAAAAAAACAACAGTCGGCGTTGTCAATAATACTGGTTATCTTAGAGTCAGTGCCGGTGAAAATAAAACGTATCTCTATCATAGATTTATCTACGAATGTTCTTATGGATTAATCAAAGATGGACTTATGATTGATCATATTAAATAATTTGCGAGCTGTTACACAGTCAGAATTGCAAATTTGGAAATACTGTCGGTGGTAATAAATACGCAAAAATGATTATGTCTGTAAATGTAGAGACAGGCGAAATCGGCATTTTCAAAGATATTCAAACAAAAAAAAATCACATTTCAATATTACATACATGAAGGGAGATAACTCTGTCAAGCAATGTTCTCTCTCTGGTGGACTACTTAAGCAGTTGTCCCACTTGTATTTTATAGTAAATCATGCTTATTTTATTTAATGACGAATAATAATTTTTTGCTGTTTTGTTTTTTAAGAAACATTATCACTGTTTTTATTATTTTGTCAGGTTTCTTGCTTCGTTCAGATTTTTTCAGGGGTAATAATTAAGAGAAAAGAAAACTACAAACGGCGAATAAGCCACGCCCACTGTGTGAGCTACTTTAGGATTTCCAAGTATTAGTCAGCTTATATAGAATACAGCCCATACAATTGTTGGGGGTCTGCCCCATTTGCTTTAACTTTAATAGAGAAAAATACACTCTTCCACCATGTCACCTCTTGGTGGGTGCACTTTTGCACTCCCCGGGGTTGATTTCGGGGGAGAAGGGGGGAGTGTGCAGAAATCTGTTGAACGTAGAGAAGGCCCCGTTTATATGTGTGTGCCGTCCTTTATATAAGTACCATAATTAAGATCTATGTTGTGCTGTCCATATATATACTACCATAATTAAGATATATGTTGTGCTGTCCATATATATACCATCATAATTAAGATTATATGTTGAGCTGTCCATATATGTACCCTCTGAACGTGCTAGAATGTTGTTTGGCAATCTAGGATTTCACATGGGGGTTGTGCTGTCCATAAAATTAAGTTAGTTAAGTCTATAGAATTAAGTTAGTTAAGATTATATGTTGTGCTGTCCTTAATAATTAAGATTTTTTTTAATTTTAAATAAATATTTATTATATAATGAATCATGAAAATTGTAATGCTATTATTTCTGTGATTGAAAAATTACAACATGACAGTATAAAAATATCTGATGAACTTAATCCTGAAAAAATTATGTGTGATTTTGAATCACTACAACAACGAAGATTCGAAAATACACATTACCAACCGATTACAGATTCATAAAGTTGATTCAGCAAGCAATGTTACAATCCTTGGGAATAGTTACAGATACACAGGTTTAACTATTTGTTCCCCTCGCACATGCAATTGAAAACATTAGATCAGAATTCTCAAGAATATGAAACAAAGAAGATTGTGAATGCTCGTATAAGACAGTTTAGAAAGATTGTCTAATTATTGTGAAGAAAGCAATGTCACCAGTGACTGTGATGATTGTGAAAATACTGTCACCGTGAGTGTGGTACCAGCTAATCAAAGTGAAAATATAAAAGCTTGACTCTGTCAAGAGGGATAAATTCATTTCTGACTACAGTAAAAAAAAAAATATTTATTCATTTTTATTCAGATTATATTTAGTCAGAAACAGATTATAATATTTACTCAGAATCAAATTATAATAATATTTTTTTAATTCTGATAATAATATTTACTCAGAATCAGATTATAATAATATTTATTTTTTATTCTGATACAATATTTATTCAGATTCTGATTTGTTCTAATAATAATATTTATTTTTTATTCTGATAATAATATTTATTCAGAATCAGATAATAATAATAATATTTATTCAGAATAATATTTTACTCAGAATCAGATTCAGATATTTTTTTTTGTTTTCCTGGTGTTCTATTATCGTAGATCTTACGATCTCACATACAGATTTATATGTAGTGATTCTTCTCTTGAATCCAACAAGTGTCCGTCTTGGTCAGTGAGTTAAAGTGTATCCGCGACAATAACGGATTATGACAACTCAAATAAACAACATTGATTGGTTCTGATACAATTAAGAATCCTGGTGAAACTTGTGGTGTAAACGTATATAAAATATATCCTTGCTGGGCCTGACTGGATTTTTCAAGATCTACTTGGTAACTGCCATCGAAGGCATCACATGCAAGATTGACCGCAATCATTGATGTTATATTCACGATACCCGGCGCGATATGACGACCGCCCCTGTATTCATCATTGTTATGTCTTAAGATGTTTGTTGGCTCGGTTATTTTTTCCCATGATTCAACGACTTTGGGAAAATATTTATCGATAGACTGATTTTCTCAGTTCATCTGCGTTAAATCCCGGCATTACAAATTTTGCTATATCTGCCTCGGTTATTTTATAGTGTTCGGCAAATAATCATTGAAATGATACCGCTTCAGGTGATATTTATTCTTTACGTTTAAGGATCTCATATATATTAATTCTTTTAATAAACTTTATATCACTGGTAGTTGCTGTTCCGATGATAATCCAATTGACATACTCAAGGTGTGATGTGATCAGGTTTAGATGTTGTATTGTTTCAATAATTTGTTATTTTATATCATCATTATAATATCGTGATATATCAGAAAATAAATTTTGTAGATTACCGAGTACATATGTGTGTTCAGATTTAATTTTGTTGGAAGATAAATGAGTGTATTCATTGTCAAAACCTCGAATAAGACCATGAGTATCATTTTCAGTCATTAATCCAAATTTTATTCTAGGAAGATCATCAGAATTTTTTTTAACGATATCTGAATCTCTCCATGGAAAAGATTTTCGGTATTCTGGAAGTCTTTAAAATATTTTTTTATCTGTAACATAACCAGATCATTTTGGTTCTGGTGGTCCTTGATAGACCGGCAGAACCTCTGGCCAGCCTAGAACACTTCGAAAATCGATGGCTGATATATATCAATGGCGTAGTCGGTCGAATTTATTTCAATCACAGCCGACAAAGTTGGCTCATGAACAGTAATTGCTATCTTGGATTCCTTGTCTGTTATAGATTTGATTCTGTACTGGAATTCTTCACTGAGTTGTTCTAATTCGTAACTGCCAGTAGGAATACTTACAACTTGTCAATTTGGTGTTCTGTCGTTTTTTTTTAAATTTGCAAATACCAGTGAATTATTTGGTTGCAGCCCACCAAATGGCTTTGATCTAATGTTTGGCCAACTATAATAAACTCGTAATTGTGCTAGCACTATTTCTTTAGCTGGAATCGCAGTTGGGAAAACCATGCTGAATTCAGGGTTGGTTGAACTTGCTGATATCATTGTGGTTTTTGGCGGTGTTGTATTAGTGACGATCTGTTGTAGTAATTGTTTGACATTATTCTAAATCCGATGACTCTGAATCAGGATTATCACGCTTTATTAATTCTAGATCCAAGTATCGAATAGGATCTTCTATTTTTTTGTCAAATACATCATTGTAAATTTTCATTATATCTGCGAACTCCTTATTGGATATTCTACCATCACTGAGATACAACGAAATGAACGATGACAGTTTGGAGTATGCTATCATTGCTGCGTGTAGTTTAATTGTGTACTCGTGTAATTTTGCATATGTACATGTAGCTATCTTCTTTGCAATGATATTAAAAACACCAGCAATTGTTGTCGTGGATGAAACACAGATTGTTGAGCGCAGACACTGAATATACAACTACGTCAATGACGACTACACGTCGACGATATTTTTTAACTTTTAATATGTACTCGTCAATGACATCTTTTTTATTGTTTCTGCCATTCATATCCTTGATTGTACCTGTATTGGTTAGCATCGATTGGATTTTGATTCATTATATTTTTATTAAGTAATTAATTGAGGTGTTTCAGCGACAAATTCCAGACACCACCAGTAAGACGATGCAGTTAATTTTTTATCAGATGGTTCCAGTATAAATATTTCTTCGGCATCTTTATTTAACACAATAGACACAGCTCCAAAAAAATCATCAGTTGAATGATGCCATGGATACATGGTAAATATCCTAAATTTTGCAGAGCTGAACAAGGACAGCCTGTACACACCAGTGACTTCGCAATATGTTTGATAGTGTTATTTTGCTGTGACCATTTTGATGATCCTGATGATACTGTGTATACCCCATTGATGATCTGCTTGTGAGGAATTTTAATCAGATTATTTTTTTTTAACTATATCAGGAATTCCACTGACAATATCTTCTAGTTTTGTGTTAATTTCAGAGAGTTTTATGTCAACAACCGCTGGACTTTCAAAAAATTCATTAATGGATCAGTTTACATTTCTATGAAAATTCAAAAACATTTGTACATGATTAGAAAATTCAGTTCTAAATGCAATCATTCCATCATTCATTGTCATTAACGATGTCATCATTGGGATGTTGCTATCATCGACGTATTTTTTCGCTGTAGCGTCAAAATCTGATTCTGGTGTTCTGAGATTATTGATTCCTTTATTATTCACATTGAGAAATGCATGCATCATACCACCGTTAACTGATATGAACTTGGATTCTTGATCATCGACGTATTTTTTTTTGTTACAGCGTCGGTGTCCGTGGATGGATTTCCAAGGCCAGTAATTTTGTTTAGATTCATGACAATATAACCAGTGAATGCATCGCCAGTTTTCTTAGCATAATTGTTGATCAAATTTCCAGAGTCTTGTATTCTACCATTTTCATCAAATATAACAATATTGTCTTTGAGTGCATTTGTAATTCGTGCAAGGATGTCTGTTAACTGGATATTACTTGATTTTAATCGTCCTTGTTTATCCTGAAAAATAAGGACTTCATTACTATCTACGCTTGCAAGATTTAAAAGATCATCAATTTCATTCCTGAGATGATCAAGAATTGCATACTTAGATAAATCACCTATTTGTTGGGTTTTAGTCTTAGCTGATCTTCCGTAAATATCTACCATTATACTTTAATACCTGTTTAAAATGTTGGACGACGATGTATACTCGTGCACGACTTTATGAGGTGGCATTAAGACCTTGACACAGTGTCGAGCACAGTGAGTACTTCATGGCCACATATTTGTGGATCTGTTAATTTTTGTGTTGGTAATGTTGAATACCAGATTGGAGCAATTTTATCACCGCTCACATATTTTAAAAATTCTTTTGGTGGTGCCAGTCCATACAAATTGAAATAAACAATTCCACGTGGATCAATCGCGTATGCAACACAATGAGTACCAGGGCGTGAAATTTCATCAAGATTAATGATACCAGTTTCAGCATTGTTTGGTTTGTGCGGTAATTGATCACACATAAAAACACCTCTGAAGTTTTTGATGTTTAGTTTTTTATCAGCATCAAGTAAATCAAAATTGGACATAGGAAGAATCAATGAAGTGTCCCAGGAAGCCTTAAACCTTTCCGTACCACAGAGGGGTTCCTGGCAGTCTTAGACCCTTTCCCTTTTTTTTGGAAGTTTTTATTCCATGACCTGTTGCTTTCTTTAATGCCATCCAAGCAGCAGTTCCAACAGCACCCGACGCAGCAGCTTTTGCAACAGCTAGGGCTGTAGAGGCTATCAGCGCTGGCATAGCTGCAAGATGTGGAAATATGCCACCCGTCTTAGCAATGTCTTTAATGGCACCGCAGAAAGATTAAGTTGTATGCCGGTTTTTGATTGTTTGGCTTCATTGAAGTGCCTGAGTTGATGTTCTGTCAGTGATAGTTTATTCGGGCCGCCTGTGATTTGTTCTTTTTTTAGTGATACTTTTACTCCACGGTTTTCTTTTGATGCTGATTGCAGTTTTTTAATCTGACCAGGAGTCAGACCGACACTAACATGATGATATGGCATTGTAATATCATGAGTGATCTAATTACATGTTTTCTACGGGGCATCAATGACACTCATGTGACCACCAACACCTTCAAGTAGCATTGTCTTATCGCTGAGTATAACTGCGATTGCTCTGTAATTGGCAATACCTCCTCGTACCACACAAGCTCGAAAGAGTATATCAATGACAGATTGTCTGAATAAATCCAAGTGTTCCAGTGAAAAGTAATAGATTGTATATAGAGTTGTAAAATCTAGCTGAGATATTTGCAAACCAGAATCAACATTTTGGTCACACCACATGAATGTCATCAAATGATGATATGCATGTGCCACATGATTGTAATCAAAATTCAATAATATACTCTCGGAGGGTTCTTGGTGTGCAAATTTGTTAAATATCATTGCACTGTGTTCATGTGAGTTTACCCGGGTGGCATTTTGGAGTGCAACAAATATATGTTGTCGTGCAGAAATACCTTTCCACGTGAATAACCCATTAATTTCACTTTGAATGATGTGGTCATCGTCAACCATGACAATGTTGCTCTTCAGCGAGTGATGGTAATATAGCTGGCATCCGCAACGAAAGTTTTGTCAGCATTACTTTGCCTGCATCGCCAGCAGATTGCATCATTGTAAGTAGCTCTTCGTATAAGTACAACTGTGTGCTTGGCTCCAAAATTAACCTTTCTGACATTTCTGCAAAACCCAAAGTTATGTGACTGTGGAATTGCACATGAAAATCTTCTACTGTCATCTTTCAGCATTGCTCGGCCCGCTGCAAATCCCAAGTTAAATTCGGGATTAGCACCATGAACCACCGGAGCCACATCTGCGTCGTCAGCAGCAGCAGTAACTTTTTTTGGTCATCTTATGTCATATGGCCTGCTATCAGGAAAGTCAGAAGTGTCCTTGGCAAACATCACTGATGGACAAACTGATCTTGAATAATCATCGCTGTATCACACAAGGCCAAGTATTGTCGTATAAACATCAACGTCGTTATGAATTGTTTCAATGTTTACTCCATCAACGATGTACTCGGCCTTGTCAAACAATGCCATAATGCCATTATTGACAAAACCAACTCTAACTTCAGCGGCATAATTAGTATTATCTGTTTTTAAAATTTCACCTTCTACTTCAATAAATGCCTCAGCGGGTAAAAAAAATATCTGCTTGTATCCTGAACTTGTAATTCAATTTGCCCATGCTGATTTGGTTCTCGTGCTTCATAAGGATGATATTGATAATCATGTATCGATTCATCTTTGAGAACTGACGCATCCATGTCTAGTGCAGGATCAGATACACGTTTGAACATCTTTTATTATTATTGTGTTTTTCTAACACAAAGACCACTTCCTGCTATCAAACTTGCGGTTACATTTTTTTTCTTTTTCACCAGCTAACTCGACTAGTTTTTGATTTGCAGCCTGATTTATTATTTTACTGACACTTGCAGGTATCACTTCAGTGCTAGGTAATTTTACTGGCTGCGGCCGAACCGCTTGCAGTCTGAGTATTAATTGTGCTAGTCTATCCTTGATTGCCAAAAACGCTTTCCTGGCGGCATCAATACCTTTATCACGAACAGTGTTGATGGCTTTCATGCCCAGTTGTTTTGCAATCGGTATTGCTTTTGGAGCTATCCTTCTGAATAAACCCTGAATAACATCGCCGAGTCCATCACCGTAGATTTTTTTGTATACTAGTAATCGCGAATTTATCACTCTAACCATGGCCGGGTCATGTTGTGTGCTGTGTATGATCATCTTATTTTCTTGTTACTGATCTAATATCAATCACTGACAAATTACAACTCTTAATCAATCACTGTGGTAATAATCGTCGACGATTTCATCGATGAGAGCCCTGTAAACATTAATGTCCATAATACCGCCTGTAAATAGTCGCTGACAAATCGCCGCTGCCTCGTTGATGATTTCTGGGGAATTATTGCCTGCGTGTTTTCCTCCGATGAGAACTTCAAGTCCGTCCGCATCAGCGACAACGTCTGGGCAAGTAATAAAACCACTTTGGTGAGCACCGATACCACTTCCAGTTGCTCCCGAGGTGAATTTTAATTTTTCTTGTTCTAATCTTTTTCTTTGTTCTTGCAGATCTTCTAGTTCTGTTTTGAAAGGTAGTAATGATTTATTTATTTCTTCTCGTTCTTCTGTTGTTGTTGCTTGCAACTATAACCTGCGTTGTTTATATAAATGATTTTGTAGTTCTTGTTCTCGGTCTCTTATTTCTTGTATTCGTTTTTCTATTTCTTGTATTTGATCTAGTTTCAATTGTTTTTGTTCTTGTTCTCATTTCAATCATTCTAGTACATTTTTTCCTCGTTGTTTTGCTTGTTCTATATATTGTTGTCTTGCTTGTTCTAGTATACATTTTCCTCATTGTTGTTCTTGTTCTATTGGTATTCTTGCTCTTGTTTTTCTATTAATTCTTGTTCTTGCTTCAATCATTCTTGTAGTTGTTCTTGTTGTTGTTCTAGTTCTTGTTCTCATTCCAGCAGTGATTGGTAATCTTGTTCTTGTATATTTCTTGTGGTTTTTCTGGACTGGTTGTTTCTTGTTCTACTTGTTGTTTAAATCTAGCAAAATTTTCATTGCCTTGTTTGATACGCGCAATATTATTAGCAATACGATATACACTTGAAACCCAATTGGTACGTTGTATATTTTAAAAAATATTCAGGTTTAAGATATTCTTCTTTTTCATCAAATCCATATTTGGTGATACTCACTGTTTGGTTTGGATCCTTGATGGTGGCAACACCTTCAGGGGTAAATTTATCTGTAAGATTACCTACAAATGTCGATGACGGTATTGGTGTTGGTTGTTTTGGTATTACTACTAGTTTTGGTGGCCGTTGTGGTAATCGTTGTTTTTGTAACTCACCATGATAGTAATTTACTCCATCCCTGAATGTTATCCACGCTATGTCATTGCTTTGAACCTGATTAACATTGAAGTATGCACGAAATATCAATTTGTACCAGTTTTCATGACTTATAGGTTTTTTAGCATACTTGGGTTTTAAAACTGCATGTCGATTATCAAAACTCATCACAGCAAATGTGGCTAATTCATCTAAATTTGCATAATTTTTTAATAATTTTAAACCAGACTCAGAAATTGTATCAATCATTTCAGCTTTTTCTAGTTTTGGTTGTATTTCAGCGTGAGTTTCAAGTATTTCTCAGGGTGGCTG
Organism: Megalonaias nervosa; assembly: GCA_016617855.1. Taxonomy (NCBI): domain Eukaryota; kingdom Metazoa; phylum Mollusca; class Bivalvia; order Unionida; family Unionidae; genus Megalonaias; species Megalonaias nervosa. Next base: position 57,136 of record JAECUM010001886.1, on the reverse strand, counting down.
AGCAGCAGCTATTTCACCTGAAAGTTCTCATAGAATCTTTTTTGTTTTCTTAGTTTGTTCAGCTAACTTTTCAGTTGCCGCTGTGGTTTTCTCCAGCATGGGAATAAGACCTATAGTTGCCTCTGTAATTGGTTCAAATAATTGTTTTGCACCTTCTGCAAATTCCACTTGAGATTCCTGACACGCTTGTAATTGCTGCTTGACAGAATCACGAACAGGTAAATATTTCTCGAGTACTTCTAGTTTTTCTCGAGCTTGTCTAGCTGAGTGACATTCCATTATTAATATAATAGTGATCTAATTACAGCAGCAGAGAAGGTGACGACTACGAGTAAGTGTTCGGTGAGTAAATAAATACGCTACAAAAACTCAAAACACGAGTTCAGTAACTCCAAACCGAAGCCTCTAACCAATCGAGATTCCTCTAATTTGGTTAGCTCATATTTTTATTTTATTTTTGACGCACGTGTTTTGAGTTTTTGTAGGAACCTTCATTTTTCGAACAAATACAATTGAGCCAAGTCTTTTTACCCTCTCTGCTGCTACACAAATTCGCCCGTTTTCTCACTGGGAAATAGGTAAATTTCTAAATATCACTGTCCTGGTCACAAAAGCAAAGTTTGTGGGGAATAACAGCCATTTTCTATACTTTTTAGGCATAAGCAATTACGAAATAACACTTACTACCCAGGAACAAAAATTATGTTAAATAGTGTTATCAAGAGAATACAGGTCTTAACCTCCTTGGTTTCCAAGGTTCTAAGTGGTAGGCAAGTCTATGCTTCAGCTGATATCCCCACTGTTATGCCCCCGATTCTGCTGGAAATGGGGGGGGGGGGCTTAAGGGGCCAAGCCAGAAAATTGACCCAATAGCTAGAGGTAGAAATCAGCGGCCGAAGCTAAAGCTTAGAAGAGGAGTCAGACCACCCATTCTGCTTCCTGCCAGACTCTTGCTTCTGGGAAAACTTCCATGTAAGCTTTTGGACCATTGTCAAGTGGGGGAGTAACAGAACATCAAGGTGAGTTGCTTCCACAGACAGTCTGTCCAGACAGGTTAGAATCATCATGCCCAAGAGCTAGAAGGCTTAGAACACAAGTCCGGTAGAGGGAGGCAGCAAACTTCATTCACCACCTTACTGAATATAAAATCTTCCTCCTTCTCCAACATCTGGCCTGAAAGCAGGAAAGGAGTCAAAGACCCTAATGGAGGGGGAAGAACTGAAATGAGCCTATCATGGCTCATTGTCTTGAGCCCACTCCAGAGATAAGACTGTCCCTTCTATTATGTCAATATATCTATGTGACAGAAATTGAAAAGAACAGATTTAATTTCAAGTTTAATCAACGTTCCATAATTAACCAGATCACTTTGGACCCCTGCACTTCCAAGCTCAAGTCCCAATGCCAAAATCTGAAATTTAGTATATGTAGTGTTTTTATGCTTCACAATTATAGTTGAAGGGGAATATGGTCTTACTCTTGTCCATCAGGTTCCATCCATCTGTCTTTGATACCTTGGGTAAGATCTGCATTCAGGTCATTTCAGGCACTAATGTCAGGCATCCATGTTCCACTTAAGATTATCTGGGTTCATCCAATTCCATGTCCACCCAAAAAAACAACAACAATACTATGGCATAAAAGATTGATTTGTTCACCTTCCAATAGGTTGATCATTCTTTGTTCCTTTGCCAAGATTCATACACCATATGAACACAAGAGCAAAGAATAACCCTGGTCTTTATTATTCAGATTAACATAGTAAAATAAATAAAACATACTTTGTGCAAGAAGATGACCTACAGCCATCCTTATCAGGAATTAAAGCATACATTTTTGGGAGAATTTCATAATGGATAATATATTCCTTAGACTTTTTATTAAAAGTAACAAACTTCTATACAATTATACTGCAGCTTCCTATTCTTTTTTACATTTAACTTATATTTTGTGATTGACCTTTGTCCATAAATGAAGGTAGGAGTTTGGGCCTACCTGACTAATGTCTTATTTGGTAAACAACATATTACATAGCTATTTTTGTCTGTGATTGAAGATTATATATTAAAATAATTATCAGTTTTAAGACAACATACTTACTTGGCTTTGAGTTCAGGACATTGGTTTTCCCCTGTGGAATTCCTGGTGTATCATATGCTTGCCATGATTTTACTAAGCTTTCAGTCGTAGACCCGATCTTGTTAACAACTTAGAATGTTTGAGAATGAACTTTTGACCCTCATCCTGGTTCTCTTATTGTGTCATAGGTTTTTATATTAAGGTTGTTTATATTAACACCTGACTAGTGGAATCAGTCTTTTAGTTGAATTCAGTTTTAATTTGAGAGGGTTTATTTATTTAAATTATTCATTCGAATTACCAAGTGATCTTTGATTTAGGACAAAATCACTATTTTGGGATTATGGATACATGTATAACTGTACAATTTTATTCTATGCCAAAAGCAGACTGGTCATAGTTATTCCCACTTCACCTCCATTACTGTCCAGGCTGACTTCCAACACCTCAAACTCATGATATGTTATCAAGAATTTCATACAAATACCTCTTTACCATCCTTTCTAAGTCCCCTCAAATTACCATGTATTGCATCATTTCATACCCCATCAGTTGGAAGACCAGAAAAACAAACAGAAGTCTGCAATTATATCATTGCCTATAACATCCATGTCTTATTTTTGACTGAGACCTGGCTTAATACATTGGGAGATGAGGGAAAATATTCTGATTTTACACCTGACATGATCAAGTCCTTTCTTCACCCCTCACGAGAAGGAGGCATTGCTGTCATTACTAAGAACATTTCCTCTTGTCTCATGCTCACATCCAGCTTCAGTTTTGAACATACATCCTTTGAACTCACTTAAGCAACTCTAATACTGCAGAAAAGGTTGGTCCACTTCTTTTACCTCTATCACCTACCATCTAGTTGAAAACATTAATTAACTGATTCTCTATTTTTGGAACAATTCCTTGCCCTTCTTGAACTTCAGACCACCTATGCATCATATGCCACCTTATTCTTTCTGTCCCTGACCCACCACCTGTTTACATTTCCAAATGTAACATCAGCTTGATTAACAGAACTCAAGTAAACAATGACATAAGTTCATATTCACTGTACAAAATTCCACTGTTGAACACTTCAACCTTTGCCTGCATTCAATGCTTGATAAACATGCCACTACAACCTTGAAAATGAGTCTCAGTGAAGGAATGTGCTCCATGGTACAGAAGCATAAGCAACAAGCTGCATGCCGCCAAGAGGGAAAGCTGTAAGGCTGAGAGAAGGTGGCTGTCATCTGGTCTGACAGTACATAAGCAGGTTTATAAGCAGCCAAAAGCAATTTTACAAATACAATTCATGCAGCAAAACCCATCTACTTCAATGCAAAAATCGCCTGAAAAGTACCAGCTGCAAAGAAGCTCTTCTGCGTCATGAACAAATTACTGGCGAGGAACAAATCTACACCACTTCCAACCACAGTCTCCCCAGACAGTGTACCAGGTCAGTTGCTAATTTCTTCCGTGACAAAGTGAAAAGTATGAGAGATCAACTTGATAGCATCATACAACCTGACCCATCCTCCACTTATAGCTATGATACAGAATTTCAACAACTCCCATTCACAACATTTCAGCCTATATCTATGGCTTTTCTACAAATACTCCAAAAGAAGTGTGCCTCCAAGTCATGTAAACTTGATTCAATTCCTACATCACTACTATTTAAGTGTTTGGATGCTATACTGTCTGCTCTGACTGACATCATATGTATGAATGCTTCTACTGGTGTTTTTCCATCACTTTTTAAACTGCTACATGTATTGTAAAGCCCCATTTGAAAAAGCCAACCCTTGAAACCAATGACTTGAAAAACTATCAACCTGTCTTTAACTTCTTATTCATGTCAAAAGTCTTAGAAAAAGTTGTTCTGACTCAAATAGCATCTCACTTAAAATTACATATATCTCTTCAGTAATTTCCAGTCAGTAGCTCCTGCCACATTACTGAAACTGCCTTTCTAAAGGTTGCTAATGACCTGATTTCAGCTTTGAATGATGGTAAGATTTTAGTTCTAACACTCCTTGACTTATCTGCAGCCTTTGATACAACTGACCATGATATCTTACTTCACTGTCTGCAGCATGTTTTTGGCATCCTTGGTATTGCTTTATAATGGTTCAATTCATGTCTAACTGAAAGAGAACAAATTATTTTAGTAAATGGTAAACATTCCAGTAAAGATAATCTTTGTTATGGTGTCCCACAGGGTTCTCTTCTAGGACCAATTCTCTTTATTCTATACACATAGCCCCTATCAAGTATTATAAATTGCCATCCTGTGTACTACCAGTTGTATGGTGATGACACTCAACTGTACAAATCTAGCTGTCCAAATGTAGTTGCTTCTACCATCCAAATCATAGAGAAGTGTGTCTCTGATGTTAAGTCATGGATGAGGCGTAATAAGATACAAATGAACGATGAAAAAACTGAGGCCATGCTTGTTGCCTCCCAAAGAATTTCCTAAGCCCAACATTTACCAGAATCAATTAATATCAGTAACGTTCCCCCACAGATTCAGACAATCACTAAGAAGTCTAGGTGTTACTTTTGACAACCCTCCCTCACAGCACCAGCATGTCCTGAACACTTGTAGAGCAGCATATATGGAGCTAAGATGCATCAGCATCATTCACAATCTTCTCACAGTTGATGCCACAAAAACCCTTGTGTGCTCATATGTACTTTCTAGACTTGTAACACTCTGAATTCTGGTCTGCCACTTTGTCTTCTGAAGAAATTTCAAAAGGTCCAAAATACTGCAGCTAGAATCATTTTTTGAGCAACAAGAACTGATCATACCACCCCACTTCTTCACAAACTCCACTGGCTACCTGTTAGCAGTAGAATCAAACACAAAATCTCTTCTCTTTGTTACATATCATTGACTCTGGTCCAAAATACCTCTCTGATCTCACTCATGTATAAACTCCTGCTAGAAGCTTGCACTCTTCATCTGACAATCGTACTCTTAGTATTCCAAAGGTAAAAACTAAGTCCAACTGACAATATTCATTTGCATATCAGGGCCCAGCTATTCGGAATGAACTGCCTCTTGATATCAGACACAAAGAGACCATGATCACATTCAAGAGTGCTCTCAAGACACATCTTTTCCACCAACAAAATTTGAAATTCATCCATTTGTCATCATTTTTAGATTTAAACTGCATTGTAAACTCATTTTGTGGGTTTTTTGAGGTTATTTTTGTAAACCTATTAATATGTTTCATGTTTTTATTCTGTATAATAATTCATTTGTTTTTATAGTGTTTGTGAGACATTTTCATTTTTTGTTATCTATGCAGACTGTTCTTGTCCTCTTATGTGTTAACTTGATATTGTCAAGTGCTTAGAGCTTTTTAAAAGGTTAAGCACTCTATGAAGTCCTTATTATTATTATTATTATTATTATTATTGATATCATCAGACTGCTGAGATACTTTTCCTCCTTCCTGTGTCCTCAAAAACTCGTGTTCAAAATTTTATCCTACGTAATTATGATTGGTCTACAATTTTGACAATATAATTTGGAATGCAGAATTTTTACTCACGTTTTTTTAATACTGTGCAAAACTTTGAGACTGGTTTGCATCTCTATTTATTGAGTGTATGTGTGTGTGTGTGTGTGTTGACTCAAATTTTCTTTAATAATGTGCAAAAACTGAGATTGGTTTGCATCTCAATTTAGGTGTGTGTGTGTGCATGTGTGTTTCACAATACAAGATCGACAGAATTCCTCATCTACATATAATTATCTGATGATTCCTATATTTTCTTCACGGAATCACCTGTTGATAGTATGAAGTTCAAGCCAATTACTGAATATATGCTGTTCAAATTGATTCTCTTAGCAAATATTCTACTGTAATGACCAAGTCATGGGACACTATAAGTCTTGTGACACCCTAAATTATTTTCAATAGTAATTTTTTATGACCTATAAATGTTGGGAAACAAAATTATAGCAATTCGTTCATGTACTATAAGACTTTGGACACCTTCAACATTCTTTTATACTTATCAATCAATAACTCTTCTAGATTGTAGCGATATTTCCAAAAGAAAAAATGACCATAGTTGTTAAGGGTCTATTATCATAAATTATTATATGGAAATGTTATAAATTGATATAATTTGTTTGAAAAGTCTATAATTTCCCTGTGTTTTTTATTATTTATACCCAATACAATTTGTGTATAATTTGATTGATGAAAAGAGTTGAGCATTAGCAGGTTGCTGTAAGCATTCTACCATCATAACTGATCTCTTTTGTCTTCAGTTTATTGTTGTTTATTTAAGCATTATTACATTAGAATATTATATCAATGCATCAGTAATTATGTTTATATTTCTGCCTTGAAAATGTCAATACCTAACTCGTTAAAAATGTTCTCCAAGTATAACAAGAATGAACAACAATAATGTTTGGATCAACACTTGCATTTAGTGAGCATGTTTATGTCATGACGTTACTGCATGTACATTGAAGATTTGGACTGAATGAAGTACATTCCTTGGATTCTATTTATAGGCACCATTGTGCTAAACTAAAATAATACCTCCAAAATACAAAAAAAAAGTTTATGAAATAATGCTCTGAAAATAAACATAATACCTTAAAAGTTTACTCTGCTACAGTAATCGTGCTACCCTACTGAACAAGTGTTCATACCTTAATTGATTGACAATGATAGTCAATGGTTGATCAGTCCAATATCAGTTTTGGGGGCCACATGATTTAGTACCGTTATTATGCAAGACATCTCATCCTGCTCAACCCACTTTAGAATTTACAACAGTTATTTGATGTGGATTAATGTTGTGGTATAAATGGGTACTGGTATTGTTGCCAGACAAAAATCCATCTTTTCCCAAGCTAGTTTCATGGTTGAAACAATTACCTGGACTCCTGTCAGAAAACAAACGACAAATTTGCCAACTATAAACAAAAGGAAATGCCAAAACAACCAGCTGGCCAAAATCAAATGTGGAATGAATACTGTGTCAAAAGTTACGAATTTGTGTTATGATAAGCCAAAACATAAAACTAAAACATATCAATGATCATTTATGTGCATATACCGGTACTGTATGTTGGTTATGCACCCTGTATAAGTAAAGATGCATGTCTTTTCATCTGATTAACATCACCTTGTTTGATCGCTTATATCTCTGAAAAAATGATAACTGTTGAGCATGTGGGTCAAAATAAATAAACTAGTAATGGACGTCTTGTTTTAATGTGATTTGGAAGAACGAAATTTTGTAAAAACGATGAATAAAGCAAAATCTACATCTAGTATTTTTTGGACTAAACAAGGATACAAGGAACACAATATGCGATTTGCACTGTGTAATTACCAGTAATGTTCTGTACACTATATTTATACAGACTAGTACAGGTTGCCCTGTAAACTCCAAGCGCCATATGAATTATGGAAGTTTTTATTTACCTTTATTTTGTGTTGGAAAAATCTGAAAATATGCACATGCAAAATAATAAGATAAAAACAATCATAGTAGTTTATAACAGTTTATTGACGTGGTAACTGAACAAGGGCTGGTCACGTGTGCAGTATGGCACTTGCAAATTTTGTTGACATGCTTTTTTTGCCTTTAAGTGCAGGGACACCGAAAATGCTATAATTTTTAAATGCATATAAATCTTGGGACATAAAAAAAATTATTATTTTTTTGTGTCCCAAGATTTACAGTCATTACAGTATGTTGCCCATCATGAGTGTGAATGGGTGTTTTTTTAAATTGGATCTATCCAGGATCTCTCATCTGCACATAGTTATCTGGAAGTCTCTTGATACTCCTCACATTGCAAGCTTCAGTCCTTTCTGTTGACAAATTAATTCCATTGGTCCTATCTGCATTTGCACTGTACAACTGTATGGATTTATTAGTTCCATCAAACTCACTCTCTGCATCCAATTCTTTTATAGTCAATGAATTACAATTCTTTTGCTTTTTCTGTTCCTCCTGTGCCTTTTCCCTATTCACCTGCTCCTTTTTGTTAATCAAAGAGAAAGCCCACAGCAGGTCCTCTTCCCACAATTCTTTGTCATCAGGGTGAAGATGAACAGCTTTGGAAAAACTTCTCAAGGCCTGAAATTGAAGAAACTGAATTCTACAGGTACCCTTTCATCCACAAAAAATATCTACCTTTCCCCAACCCAAGCCAAGGGTCATTGATCCACTTCATTCCACATCAACCCTCAAATCAGTGTTCTGAAGATGTGACCTATTGCAGATATGAATCCCTGCCCATAAAGTGAAATCAACTGAACAAAAAAGAAAGCTTATTATGTGACTTCTTAGTTATTCAATAAGGTGGTTTTCACAAAGCCCACCTGCACTGACTCAAAATCAAAAAGAACTTCAAATGTTTAAATTGGAGAAACTTATGTGTGGTATGTATCACTGTGTATGAAGCCTGCTTTGTTTATTCCCATTTCCCAATTGAAATTTAACAAGGAATCTGATTGGATCAGTTTATTTAAGCTGCATCCAATCAGACAGCAGAGCGGCATGTACCATTTCAACTGGCTAAATATGCCAAGAGTTGATGTGGAATGAAGTGAATCCATGACCCCTGGCTAGTGAAGATTCCTAACCCCTAGCTCTTTGACATCTTTATAAATATAGTATTGTGACAGTTGCATTAATCCAGGTCTGTATTCCTGACATTATACAAAGCAAACAAAATTATATTGTAACACCAAAACCTAATTTAAATCCTGCATCAATTCAGTGTAAAATGTGCCAGCAGATAAGAATATATATATTTCAATCTACATTTCAAATGAACAGCTAAGACCCTGACCTGGCCATGTATTCTTCTCAAATACTTGAGAATTGCTCAATCAACAAAATTGATAAATGACATTACCAGTGTAAATAATTTCAATACTGCATGCATACTTCAGCAACAATTTTTTGAACATTGTTTTATGAAATATGTGTTGACAAATGCACATTAAAGGAATAATGTCTTTTGACAAAATATTGCACACTATAAGATAGCTAGTATTTAAACCTTAAATCTTAGTCATACCATCCTGACATCACCCACACTAATCAGTGCCCCGCCCAGTGTTTTGATGTGCTGCCACATTGATCAGTGCCCTGCCCAGTGTTTGCCGTGTTGCCACACTTATCAGTGTCTTGCCCACTACCTGATGTGATACCCACACTGATCTGTACCTTGCCCAGCGTTTGATGTAATGCTCACACAGATCAGTGCCCTGCCCAGTGTTTCCTGTGATACCCACACTGATCAGTGCTCTGTCCAGTGTTTCCTGTGCTACCCACAATGATCAGTGTCCTGCCCAGTGTTTGATGTGCTATCAACATTTATCAGTGCCCTGCCCAGCATTTGATGTGCTATCAACACTTGTCAGTGCCCTGCCCAGTGGTTGATGTGCTATCCACACTTATCAGTGCCCTGCCCAGTGTTTGATGTGCTATCAACACTTATCAGTGCCCTGCCCAGTGGTTGATGTGCTATCCACACTTATCAGTGCCCTGCCAGTATTTCCTGTGCTACCTACACTTATCAGTGCCCTGCCTAGTTTGATATGCTATCGACACTTATCAGTGCCCTGCCCAGTGGTTGATGTGCTACCCACACAGATCAGTGCTCTGCCCAGTCTCATATGCTATCAACATTTATCAGTGCCCTGCTCAGTGTCTGATGTGCTATCAACACTTATCAGTGCCTGCCCTGTGCAGTATTGAAAGTCTTACCATCTTGACCTCACCCACACTGATCAGTGCCCTGCCCAGTGTTTGATGTGCTACCCACCACAGAGGATTAAGTTCATTGCTTTTTCTTGCTGCTTGCACTGCTTGAAAGGGTTCATTTAGGGCTATCAGAGCCTGAAACAAAAACATATCCTATCGATTTCGTCTAAACGGACATGTACTCCTGCACATACCAACATCATAAATCATCAGATTTTGCTGGACACTTGACTTGCAGAAAATCCAAATCTAACACATGTAGAGCTATTCCATAAATACTAATGGTAGGTCTTTACACACATTTAACATGTATAGGGCTGTTCTAAAAATACTAATGGTAGGTCTTTACACACATTTAACATGTACAGGGCTGTTTCAAAAATACTAATGGTAGGTCTTTACACACATTTAACATGTATAGGGCTGTTTCAAAAATACTAATGGTAGACATTTACACACATTTAACATGTACAGGGCTGTTCTACAAATACTAATGGTAGGTCTTTACACACATTTAATATGTATAGGGCTGTTCCAAAAATATTAATGGTAGTCTTTACACACATTTAACATGTACAGGGCTGTTCCAAAAGTACTAATGGTAGTCTTTACACACATTTAACATGTACAGGACTGTTCCAAAAGTACTAATGGTAGTCTTTACACATATTTAACATGTACAGGACTGTTCCAAAAGTACTAATGGTAGTCTTTACACATATTTAACATGTATAGGGCTGTTCCAAAAGTACTAATGGTAGTCTTTACACACATTTAACATGTACAGGGCTGTTCCAAAAGTACTAATGGTAGGTCTTTACACACATTTAACATGTACAGGGCTGTTCCAAAAGTACTAATGGTAGGTCTTTACACACATTTAATATGTATAGGGTTGTTCCAAATAGACTATTAGTATAACAGTTGGGAAAATGATAAAAGAAAAGGCATGCAATTCGTAAATAAGAATTGGAAATAACTCTTTATATATTTTATCAAGAAAATCATATCGCAAGAAAATAAATGGAATGAGACAAAAAAATGACTTGCACCCACACGGATTCTGTCACTTATGCTCACTGGAGTTAATTTCAGGATAAAAGCCTTTGTTCTGAGGCCCTAAGGATGTTTGGTGGCTTTACAGTGGCTTAATATTTTCTGTGGGTACCAGTTTTTGTGTTTTTGTGAAAAGAACTTTTTGGTAGATTAAATTCATATATCTGCCTCTGTAAAAGTCTGCATATTTATAGGAATTGTTTTTTGTGGATTAACATCCAAAATTACCCAACATAAGGAACAGAACAAAATCATGCTGACAACAAATGGTGGTGTCTTGAACAGTTAAAACTAGTATGACAACAAATCAAACTGTCATGATCAAGCCGACAATAACACCAAGCAGTAACTGTCATCATCAACCAAATAATACCACCAAACTGTCATGATCAATGCAGCAATATCACCAAGCAGTAACTGTCATCATCAACCCAAAAATACCACCAAACAGTCATGATCAATTCAACAATAACACCAAGCAGTAACTGTGAGAATCAATCAACAATCCAACAATACCACCAAGCAGTAACTGTCACGATCAATCCAATAAATACTAAGCAAAGCAGTAACTGTCATGATCAATCCAACAATACCACCGAGCAGTAACTGTCAAGATCAATTCAACAATACCACCAAGCAGTAACTGTCATTATCAATACAACAATACCACCAAGCAGTAACTGTCATGATCAATCCAACAATACCACCAAGCAGTGACTGTCATGATCAATATAACAATATCACCAAGCAGTAACTGTCATGATCAATCCAACAATAACACCAAGCAGTAACTGTCATGATCAATACAACAATACCACCAAGCAGTAACTGTCATGATCAATCCAATTAATACCACCAAGCAGTAACTGTCATGATCAATCCAACAATACCACCAAGCAGTAACTGTCATGATCAATCCAACAATACCACCAAGCAGTAACTGTCATGATCAAACCAACAATACTAAGCCAAGCAGTAACTGTCATGGTCAATCCAACAATACCACCAAGCAGTAACTATGAGGATCATTCCAACAATAACACCAAGCAGTAACTGTCATCAATCCAACAATACCAAATGAAGCAGTAACTGTCATGATTAATCCAACAAAACCACCAAGCAGTAACTGTCATGATCAATCCAACAATACCACCAAGCAGTAACTATGAAGATCAGTCCAACAATACCACCAAGCAGTAACTGTCATTATCAGTCTAACAATACTACCAAGCAGTAACTGTCATGATCAATCCAACAATACCACCAAGCAGTAATTGTGAGTATCAATCCAACAACATCACCAAGCAGTAATTGTCATGATCAATCCAACAATACCACCAAGCAGTAACTGTCATGATTAATCCAACAATACCACCAAGCAGTAACTGTCATTATCAACCAGACAATATTAAGCCAAGCAGTAACTGTCATTATCAACCCAACAATACCACCAAGCAGTAACTGTCATGATCAATCCAACAATAACACCAAACAGTAACTGTCATAATCAATCCTCAATCCAACATAGCACCAAGCAGTAACTGTCAGGATCAATCCAACAATACCACCATGCAGTAACTGTCATGATCAATCCAACAATACCACCAAACAGTAACTGTCATCATCAACCCAACAATACCACCAAGCAGTAACTGTCATGATCAATCCAACAATACCACCAAGCAGTAACTGTCATGATCAATCCAACAATACCACCAAGCAGTAACTGTCATGATCAATCCACAATCCAACAATACCACCAAGCAGTAACTGTCATGATCAACCCAACAATACCACCAAGCAGTAACTGTCATGATCAATCCAACAATACCACCAAGCAGTAACTGTCAAGATCAATCCAACAATACTAAGCAAAGCAGTAACTGTGAGGATCAATCCAACAATACGACCAAGCAGTAACTGTCAGGATCAATCCAACAATACCACCAAGCAGTAACTGTCATGATCAATCCAACTATACCACCAAGCAGTAACTGTCATGATCAGTTCAACAATACAACCAATTAATAACTGTCATGATCAACCCAACAACAAGACCAAGCAGTAACAGTCATGATCAACCCAACAACACCACCAAGCAGTAACTGTCAAGATGAATCCAATAAATACCAAGCCAATGCTAGGGGAACCATACAAGACACAACTGTCATAAAACACAGCATATGAAACGTTCATGTTAAATGTGATCAAAACTATATGGACTGTTATGAAGAAGCTAAAAATAAGTTTCCCATGTGGTTGCTATGGAAGCCAAAATGTTGCTAGCAAAACTCAATAAGCAAATTTAAAAAAAAAAACGTCATAAGAAACAATAATAAATTTGAAAAAAATTGGCATAATCATTCTAAAGAAGTCAAAAATTGGTTTTGTACTCCGTTTTTTTTAAGAAACCACACCACTGCAAGAGGAGCCATCCTGAACAAAGTTTGCATAAAGCATGATCTAACCGTCATTCCCACCAAGTTTTTTGACATAATTTTGATCAAGTCCTAACAAACATTCATACCAAGTTAGACAGACGTTGGCATAGTTGTTATTTTAGAAGTTTAAAATAGCATTGTTCATAGATGACATCACATTCCAGGCACAGGACCATACCATATCCCATGACACATTCCTGGCACAAGGCCATGACATATCACATGACACATTCCAGGCAAAGGCCATACCAATAAACTTATTTATAAGCATAAATGGTGACAATATTTCAGAGACTTTTCATAAAAGACTAGGTTGAATGGAGAACCTGAGCTTTCATTTCATAGATCTTTTCATTTGCTGGGGTATACTGGATAGCTTCATCCCATTTCTTGATTGCTTCCCAGTATCTGAAATTAAAAATTACTTTTATATTTTCCTTGATGTCACAATGGGCAGGCGAAATAGGAAATTTTGTTAAAAATACAAAAGTTAAATTCACTTCTTTACTTGGGGACTGATCATTTAATTTTCTGTGGGTTGGGATGGGTTTAGTTGTGGGGGAAAGGGTTTGAACATGGGATTTTCTGATCAACTAGCTTAGGATATTTTTTATTCTTTTATCTCAGGGTAAAGTTTTGTTGACTAATATGATGGATAGAATCAGTTTTTCCTTCTATATATTAAGAGCAAGAGTATTTACTTTCAAGCTATTTGTGTCTTGAATGAAACTGAATTGTTCTCCCAACAATACCAGCACCCCTCCCCCAACAAATATTAAATAGGTCCTCACTAAAACATTGGAGAAGACTATGGGTTAGAATTTTGTCCTGATCCCCCTTTAAAGTGCAATCTCATTCATCTAGACATGTTTGTTATCTCCCCTTTTGTTTGGAATTCAATCTGGAGTTCAGATTAATGAATAACTCTAAGAATACCATATTAATACACATCTAATTTCAAACAGTATAGACCAAGCCTGCCATCAGATAATGCCCTAGCAAATCTAGTAAAGTTTTATGCTGATGGGACAGGCCAAAGGGATAATCTTAGTTAAAACTATGAATAAGCGCTTTTGATGGGTCAGGGACCATTTCCCTATTTTAGTACCTAAAAGTTACAAAAATCAATGGGGTAAATAACATTTTAATGTACATCTTTGCCAGCCATCAGTCATTGATCCGCTTTGTTCCACATCAACTCTTGGCATATGTAGCTAGTGGAAACAGTGTTCTGAACAAGCTCCCTCTTACAGCTAAAACCGTTACTAATTATAACAAGTGAAATCAATTGACCAATGAGAGAGCTTGTTACATGACCTGTTACATATTCGAAAAGCCATTTTCAATGATGTCCACAAGTACGGACCAAATTTTAATACATGTGTCAAATGTTTAAATTGGAGACACTTGCATCACATATCTGTCATTGTCTATGGCAGCTGCTATAATTAATCCTAATGATCACACCAGGTAAATGCATCAAGGGATCTGATTGGACCAGTTTATTTCAGTTACATCCAATGAGACAGCATTTTTGCTAGTTACATATGCCATGGCTTGATGGGTATTTAAGAGGATCAATGACACCTTTCTAGTAAGATGCTCCTAATGTTGCTCTTGTGGCAAACAAAACCCCTAATGCCATATATGAATCAGTCACACAAAGAAGTAATTCAAAAATAAATTCAGTTTAGCTAAATCTGTCCTTCTCTTTTTGCTATTTTACACTAGTCCTTCTCAAGAATATCCCTGTCATGGTCTATACAGTTTACATGAAATCACAAAAAATGCCTGCACAAACCCTGATCTTTCAGCACATTTTTCAACTGTTAGCACAACTGTTAGCAGTTATATATGTTATTCATGGCAAGGCACAGTAATAGAGGAAATTTGCTCAGATACTGTCATTCATATTCCAAGAAATTAAGAAACAGTCAAATTAATGATGCCCTACTGTATACGATATATCAAACTACAGGAATACCACAAATGGTTTTCTATTTTGTGGCCAATGAAGTCTTGCCTACAGCAATATTTGACATAACTGTATACTACAATATGACAATTAATAGATCAATCCATTGATTAAACTTAACTGCTGAATCTTATGCGGAGTGAAATGATCATACCCAGCAGGTCTGACAGCATGGGCGCCTGCAGGATTTTTTGCAGTGGGGGGGGTGTCAGAATTTTTTGCAGGGGGGTCAGTCAGTCATGGCCGGGAGAGTTAGTATAGTAAGCAGTCTGAAACAAAAACTGATATTTACTAAGCATTTTGAACAGAATCTTGTGACATATTTTCGCTTCATTTGCATGATTAAACTTGTCGGAATTTATATATATATATTTGCAGTATGATTTCCAAGGGGGGGGTCAAGTGACCCCCTTGACCTATGCTGCGGGCGCCCATGTCTGACAGCTTAACTCAAACATCACTGATAAACTGCTATTTCAGTGTAGATATTTCCTCAATCTGATACAACAGTAATTCCATAAAAGTTGTCATAAGCCATGGATATAAAACTACAAAGATTTTGATTTCATTGTATCTATACTGCAAACACAACTGTTAATCACTCAACTCCATAAGTAACAATAGCAGTAAAATCCTAAGTTTCTGGACAATTATGCTGGATATTTATTTCTTTGTAGATTCTCATCATACTTGGCATGATTCAAAACAGGTACTGTAAAATCTTGGAAATTAAGCATATACACTTTTCTTTTAAATACTGTAGTATCATTTATTTTTGTGGATCGCAATTTTTTAGGCGTGTTCGTCATAGTTTGCATACCTGTAGATATTTAATTTCATGAATTAACTTTTACAAATACCCAGTATGAAGAATACAAAAGAACAAAACTATACCAATAACAGAGGTCACTTCAATGGTTAAAACAATATTACCACCTGATTGAGCACAAATCAATCACCAGATGAGACCAATCATTTACACCCAACATCAAAGGCAGTCGATGCAGTCAACAACACTTAGCTAAATGGTTATTAAACCTGTATATGTGTATGATTCCTTCCTTAAAGCACTGTTCATAAAATGACAGCATCAGTATTTTCTGAAGACCATGACATGAACACAGTAGCTTAAAAGTGGTAAAATTCAACTTAAAGCCCTGCTGGTTCAGATAATGTCATCATTCCACATGTGAACCAAAACATGTGACCAGATGCTGCATGCTCAATGCAATCAGTGTCAACATTTAATGTGTTTCACATCCCATTCAAATGTGAAGATGCTAACTAAATTTAAAAATAATGGAATCACTCCTTTGTTTGAGAGTACCTCATGTACCAAGCAACTTCAACCACTAGGCTTTATCATAAATAAAGACTACAAAGAAGAATTAAAATCACATTTCCACAATTGGTATGCTAAACAGGTCCTAACAACCTCATCAAGTTGATTATGCTAAATGTATAATTATGGCTCAGGTAGTGCTTCATTATTAACTGTGCTTCAGGCATCAGTTCTAGTATTTAAAAGTCACGGTGTTCATTGGGATTATGCACAAATGGATAAAATGCAACATACACCTCTCCCTCAATATCTTGCACACAACGGGGCCCAAAAACATAATTGCATTATAAGCTTGGGTGCGAGTTACTCAGGGATCTCCCCAAAAATCCGCTCAACACTGAAAAAACTGCCAAGGGTGGGAACTGGGCTGTTTATAGACTGAATCATCATTTTATAATTGTCAATAAAACGCTTTTACTAATGAAGTTGTTTGTTATTCTGTACAAATTGCATTTCAAAATGTCAAACATCTGAAAGAAGGTTAACATTATTGCAACTGGTTTCAACAACCATCATGTTTATGCGAAAACATTTGTGTATTATGTACTTCACTGCTTTTTGTTTTGTTAATTAGTCTGGTTCTTGGAGAGGTAGGGAATCTACGGAATAGGGAACCAAACTTACAGTTGATAAGACCACCAAACAAGATTCCTTTTTTTTTAAAACTAGTGACATTTTATTTCGTGAGACAATTGTCCACAGTGAAACTCAATTTTCATGTTGTTCAGTTAGTACAATACTGATGCCGTGATTTCACTGCAAATAATAGTAAAACTTCTTATTATCCTTGAGGATATCTCTAAGTGTCAATTCAGGAATTCTGTGAAACTCATTTCACCACAATGGTCCATATCTGTGAAACAAAGCTCTTTATTTTATGAAGTATTCTTTGGCTTGGTTGCCTTGCTATGTTTGATCAGTTATGACTGAATAGGTTAATTTAAGGTAGTTTAATTATATTACGTACATAATAACATTTATAACAGTGTTCAATTGATCAAATGAAATGAGTTCACCCAACATATGACCGGGGCCACTAGATCTTAAGCATGTAGGATATACATGACTTTTAACTTTTCTTTTATTCCACTTCCATTATTTGATTCAAAAGATGTAATTAACATGACAACACAAAGAAGGCCAGCTTTTAATTTTGTACAACAATACAAGATACTTCTGCAAGTAAGATATCAAAACATGGTCTGCACTTGATTAGGTTCTCAGAGAAAGACTCGTGGATATAAATGCTGCAGTAGATTGACACATTTTAGTTTGAATACACATTGCATTTATCATGATTACACTTAAAAGGAAATAAAAGAGAGAACTAAAACACAAATTTAACTTAATAAAAAACTATTTAACTGGTATTTACTTATTAAAATGCTGCCTCCACTACTACTAGACATGACATTTCATTGATCAAAATTTCCTTGAATATCATTAATTACGATGCACTAAAAATGTCATTTGTAAAGAAAAAAAACCAAATTAATATGACTTCTTATTAAAAGTTAATAATTTCATAATGTTGATTAAAATTTCAAGGTCCTATCAACTGTTTTTTTTACCATAAAATGAGCAATATATCAAAGCTTCAGTTACCAATTTTGATTGTGATTTTCTTCAAGTTCAACAAATAATGATAATTTTTGGGGGTATTTTCTGCTAAAAAAATAGATCCTTGCCTGACCCCAAATTATACGTAGGTTCGCAAGTTATCGCAGCATGAGTTATCAAGGGTGTGGTGTACTTTCATGAGGAATTAAAGTTTTTGAATGATAGTTTTACTGAAATTAAAAAGTGGTTTTAATAATAAATATAATTATCATAAAGTACTATTATTTATTATTCATTCTTTCATTTCCAGTAATACTATGCTTTATCTCTATCATTACATAACTCACAGAATATTATTAAGATACTGAGTGGATATTATGAAGGTTGTATGAGCTCATTATTTTTTTAATCTGTGCTTATTGACAGTGATTTAAATTTTGACACAGCTAATATATGTACTCACAAGTCAGGTCTAAATGCAACAACACAAACCCTGACATACCACTGCAATGTGCTGCTGCAGATCAGGGTCTATGTTCATTATTCTACTGATTATTCCTAACAAACTGCAGAGACCCAGCTACTGGTTATGTGCAGTTTAAGCAAGTACTGTATATATCATATTTCTTTGAACAATTTCTGCATTTAGGCTTATCCACTTTAACAGCATATTACAAACAGAACATTATTGAAAAAAGATATTTACAAACCAAGGCAGAATCAAAATCAGGTCCATAGATAAACAGTCATGATAATAATTTTATAAAGAATAGAACAATAATCTGAAGAGCAAATTTTATATCCTATACTTTGTCTTTAATTCACACATATGTATAATTATGAACTACCAGATGGCCCATGAATGTTTATTTTTTTGAGTGATTATGAACTACCAGTTGGCCCATGAATGTTTATTTTTTTGTGTGATTATGAACTACCAGATGGCCCATGAATGTTTTTTTTTTTGTGATTATGAACTACCAGATGGCCCATGAATGTTTATATTTTTGTGTGATTATGAACTACAAGATGGCCTATGAATGTTTATTTTTTTTGTGTGATTATGAACTACAAGATGGCCCATGAATGTTTATTTTTTTTGTGATTATGAACTACCAGATGGCCCATGAATGTTTATTTTTTTGTGTGATTATGAACTACCAGATGGCCCATGAATGTTTAATTTTTTGTGTGATTATAAGCTACAAGATGGCCCATGAATGTTTATTTTTTTGTGTGATTATGAACTACAAGATGGCCCATGAATGTTTATTTTTTTGTGTGATTATGAACTACCAGATGGCCCATGAATGTTTATTTTTTTGGTGTGATTATGAACTACAAGATGGCCCATGAATGTTTATTTTTTTGTGTGATTATGAACTGCCAGATGGCCCATGAATGTTTATTTTTTTTGTGTGATTATGAACTACCAGATGGCCCATGAATGTTTATTTTTTGTGTGATTATGAACTACAAGATGGCCCATGAATGTTTATTTTTTGTGTGATTATGAACTACAAGATGGCCCATGAATGTTTATTTTTTTGGTGTGATTATGAACTACAAGATGGCCCATGAATGTTTATTTTTTTGGTGTGATTATGAACTACAAAATGGCCCATGAATGTTTATTTTTTGTGTGATTATGAACTACCAGATGGCCCATGAATGTTTATTTTTTTGTGTGATTATGAACTACCAGATGGCCCATGTGTTTTTATTTTCTTATATGCTTATAAACTACAAGATGGCTCATGTATGTTTACTTTCATATCTGCTTATTTTCTCGTATGCACTTAATATTCAGAAGTTACAATAATTATTGTCTGCATTCAAAAATGTAAGGTAAGGATGTTGCTTTCACTTTCATAATGGATTCCTTGCCCCTTTAAAGATTTAAAAGGACATCATTTCAAAAACACTGCCATGAATGACCAAGAGCTGAAGCTGATAATCAATCTGAGTATACACACAAATTCCTGTTGACATCTTTGAGAGTTGATAATGAGAGAGAATATTGAAAATGAAATTAACTAAACAATGAAAACTTATTTAGGGTCTTGATCATATTAGCTTCAAAATCATTAAAATCAAACAGTTCAAACTGTATAGAGATTATTTAGTTGCGGAACAAGAAATTATTAATGAACTCTTATATCCTTAATTCTTTAAAAAAACATTTAAAAGTTATAACTTTTTAATGACTGAAAAATAGTTTCTCATATTTTACAACAAATAAAAAGAAAATACTCTGCCTCTCTGCATCTGCTAATACTGCTCCTTCATTAGTAAGTCTCTTAGCTTTAAGACTCGTATCTTCAAGTTGAACAATTCTGCGTTTTGGCATAGCTGTAAGCCAGTCAATGTCACCACTGGTAACAGTTGGGTCCTCATCATCTTTGGTTTCATTTTCAAAGGCTTTGGAGGAATTCTTGGACACACTGGCCCCAATTTTTCTCTTCCAGCCAAATTTCCAGTTTCCCTGGGTAGCCATAATGCCATAAACATGACCTAATCCTTGCAAGCTGCAAGTAATGATGCAATTAAGATTCCATGAAAATGTTGATGAGTGTAAATGTAAAGTTTCAGTGATTTAAAGTGGAACACTAAACGTGCCATTATGTTCATTAAATATCTTACAGTGGCATATATTTAAGCCACGGATGAAAAGATGGGTACTGCAGTGTGATTTTGTTAAACTGTGCCTATGATTCTCTGAATTTATTCATTTTCATGGATACCTATTTTCATGGATTATGAAAAAGCAATACATTTTCATCATTACTTAAATTCATGGATTGGATAAGGTGTCCTTCTGTTTCCATTAAAAATGAATCATCAAACATCTGGTCTTTAAATCTTTGATTTGTTGCTACCACAAAATAAATATGTCATCCATAAAATTTTTTTTACTTCACTGCAGACTAAACACTTTGGACTGAATATTATCTGAGGGTTACACTTCAATGCAGACTAAACACTTTGGAATGAATTTTACCTGTGGGTAATTCCACTGCAGACTAAACACTTTGGACTTAATATTACCTAAGGGTAGCACACAAAGCTCACATACCACATGCAAAGAATATTCATGAGCAAGTACTGTAAACTTGCTAAAAAATATCCCAACATGCAACTTTCTAAGATTTTACTGAGTGGAATTCAAGTGGACTATAGTTTTTAACCTCATATGTAGGTAAGCTTACAAAATGTTTTGCATACATCCTGCCCCCATTCACTAAAATTAAAATTGTTGAGCCACTTGTAACAAGAAAATAAAACAATTCTCTTTCTCTTTCTACAATAAGACCTAAAAATATGAGATACAAAATTAGTTGATATTGCTGCAAAAAGCAACATAAAAGCTGCTCACATCTACAACATGAAGCCAAAATTATAATACTGCTTACCTGGCTCACACATTTTTATAGTTGAGCATTTCACTAAGCAGACTTGTGTATGATTTGTAAGGACACATGCTACATAAATATGTATAAACTTATATCATGTTGATATTACCAGTTTTATTGTATCATGATAAAAATTCTATATGATGATGAAGGTATAATTAAAATTCACAGCTTCATGTTCATGATCAAAATCATCTAAGATGTTGATAATAAACTCTATAGACCAAATACACAGTATTGCTTCAAGAGTGGAAAGAAGCCAGTGAATCAGATGCCTTTTAAAAATAAGTCATTTTCAAGTTTTTTTTTTTCTTTTTAGCAATGGTGGTCACATTTAATGGCAGACTGGTATTATTTTGTACAATTTTAAAAACCTCCATTCCAGAATGCATTCTCTGCCATAATTCGTACAAACCTGAAAGGCCTTTATGTAGTATGCGAGCTGATTGGTCAAACTCTGTCCAGCAGATTTTGAGATTAAGTTGTTTCAAGGTTTTTCTATTTCTAACAAGCCCACATTAAAGGGAAGCAAGAAACAGCAGTTCCTTTGCAATCATCATCAATAGTTGTTAAAGTTTTGATTATTGATTTTCATTTGCGCATATTGTGTGAACCCTTGAATAGATTTGATTATTGTTTTCATTTGCACATATTGTCTGAACCCATAAATAGATTCTCATCATACTGTAAATGGCATCAATCATTATGAATCTAAGACAATTCTTTATGTGCTACTTTATCAAGGGCACAGTTCTGAATACTTGCACCTGGATTTTGGTTACAGGTTTTTTTTAATTTCCTGATGTTTTCTAAACCCTTTGTGGGATTTTGTTTATACCTAGGATGAATAATTATTGGCCCTAGGAAATTCATTTCGTGACATGCTTACCTGCCCATTTTACCATACGGCCAAGGCAGCTTCGTAGAAAAAATGTGTGATTTTGGGAGAATTTTTTTTATTTGCTTATTTTTCCTAAATCTTGAGATGGGTTTTCTTCATGCTACAGATGAAACATTTGGAACAATTCATTCTACTTCATGTTTACTCAACCCTTTGACAGTGGGTCCAAGGTTACTTGTTCGACAGCAAAGCTTCAACCAGACATGTGATATGTAGGATTGACCTTCTTGTTAGTAATATCAGCCATATCTCATTATGGATTGGCATAATTTGTGCAAATCTGAAAGGCTTTAATGCTAGGATACTCTATGCAAGTTTGACCGAAACTGGCCCAGTGGATCTGGAAAAGAAGTCAAAATTAGCAATTGTTGATGGACAGCAACTGACACACAGTATATATCTAACACAGAACAACACTGTAACTTCACTTGACCTTATGGCTAGGTGAGCTACAAATGCATTCATTTTTCTTTTTGTTCTATCACTTCTTGTATTCCATTTCAACTTGGTTTCTGAAACTGTCCAGTACTACAGCCAACAAGATGGAATCAAGCCAGTGAGTTCCTCATGAAACTCTAGCACTAGCCATATTATCAATGTGATATATTTCTAAAATGTATTACCATTTCAGTCAGAAACTAGGACTGAATCATTACTTCTAGGTAAAATTTCACCCTAATTCCACTTTCCACTGAGTTGTTTTGCCTCCCAATCAGTTTGCCCTGTGCCATTTTGCCATAATATCATTGGCTCCATGCCACTTTATACAAAAATGTTTACATTCTTTGCTTCAGTTAATTTGATGGTGCTGTATTCATCACAGATAAAAAACATTCAACTCAAAATAATACTATTCCACACAATAAAATTTTGTTTTGTTGCTATAATAACTGCATCCATAAAGATCCATCCATCTGGTTTGATAAACAATGAATAGACATTTAAATAATAATAATAATTATTGTTGGTACTGGATATAAATGTACACCATGTTATAAACTGTTGTCCTGCTAGTCTTTGTCATTTATTTCTATAATGTAAAAAAAGAAAGAGAAGTACTTTCATACCTTTTCTTGTAACCTGATTTTGTCACAAGTATTAAAAATTCAAACTTAATCATAAAAAGGTACAATATTAATGCAGTTTAAAAGATAAAATATGAAATAAGGAGAAAAACACTGAGATAAGTTTATATACCATTGTGATTAATCATCTCTTAATTGTGGAAAATTGCTATTCTGGTCCATTTCTATCACCTGTTCTTTATTGATCCTTGTATGAACAATTGTTAATTCTAGTAAATTTCTACCACTTGTTCTTTATGGGTCCTTTAATTTCTTTTCACACTAAGGCAATAAACAGAGTTACTGTATTTGATCTAATATGTGTCCTTATCAGCACTGACCCCTTTCTGTACAATTTTCCTGACTATTTACATAATGTCATTTTCAAAGGATTTATAAAATACATTTACAGGAATAACATTCTACCCTGAGTATTTATCCCAGCTTTTTTTTTGGGGGGGGGGGGAGGAGAAGATAGGTACACATAAGAACAACTTACCTTGAGTTTTTACCCTAAAATTTAAATTTCCAAAATATCCTGGACACTTATACAGTTGAACACAGTATTTCAAGTTAAATGCCTTTTCTTGTCATTCACCGTGATTCAGTGTTTCAAAATATGTATACAGGGGTCACGCTACCAGGTGAAGTGGGCGATAAAGTCGCCTAAAATATGTAAACTTCGCCTTCTTCTGTTAGGAAAGTGAAAATGACTTCGCCCTGTGATTTTTTTCGAGATACACTGACCGACCATATCTTTTTGAGATGCCCCCTTGCCTTAGCCAGGTTAGTTCCAGTGTTGTGTTGTAGCAAAATGTATGCATCAGGCCATCAGTAGCTAGGCCTAGTTTTGTTGTCAATTATGTTGACAAACAAACTCTTGCACATTCACAGGCATGTATTTTGATAGCTGATTGACCATTAACCCTTTCCAGAGTTGGTTAGCAACTATCACTGCCTGATTTCCGCTCATTATCCTTAATGATAAAATTCATACAAACTTATGTTTCGAAACTTTAACAATAGTATGTAAATAACAATTTTGTGTTTTAAGAACAGAATCGGTGATCTGGATATTTTAACTGCCTCTTGTAGACTATTTTGCCATATAATTAGTTTGAAACTGTAAGTGAATCAGTAACAGGGAAATACATCGCTGTGTGTGGAAGTACCAGTTTAAAGTTTATTCAATTGTCTGTTTTCTGTTTTCATAAATCATCGTGCAAATATATTCAGAAAAAATATGATTCATAGAAAGCAAAGCCTAGGTATTATGTTATTTGAGATTTAACTTTAAAATTATGTAGGTCAGAAATGTATGGGACAATGCTATGTCATGGAATTTGCGAGAAGCGCCGTATGGTCAAACTTGTTTTCTGACTTGACTCATATTTGTGAATATACAGAAAAAAGAAACGCAGCCTCTTCTATCTAGCCAATGCCTAAAATTATTACAAGTATATAGACACCCCCCCCCCAAAATTTGCAATCCTATCAATGGACTGTTGAAATGAAGCTATATAAAGTGAGTGGTAACATTACGAAAATCGCTCCTTCTAAAAATAGATGCACTCACATGTCTGTTGATTCGGTTGGAAAGAAGGGTGTAGTTCATATACCGGCTATAAAGGAGCAATGTCTGTAATTTTATTCATTTTAGTGTTATGTATGAACAGTTACGGTAATGTTTTATTCGCAACAAAGAAATTAGGGTGAACAGTATGATCTGAACACATGTGTGCATTTGCCCTCATGTACATGGTACAGGGGTTGTTTCAAACGATTTTACTAACTTGCATTTACAATAATTTAATCTGGTTACTCAGTTAAAATTTGTTACAATGTTGTTTCTGTTATTCTCTTTTCAAGTCATATGGCCAAAATAACTCAGAAAATTTTCTACTTGAAAATAAAGTATTGCTTAAATCCAATGCTAAATGCAAATATGAATAATGGGAAATAGAGGGCATAATTCAAATAAAAGCACACACACACACACACACACACACACACACACACACATATATATATATATATATATATATATATATATATATATATATATATATATATATATATATATATATATATATAATGTTTCTTGCTTTGGTCCACTTCTCCCTGTTGAGCTCTCACTTCTCCCTGTTCTGTCCAAAAAGGAGAAGCCACTTCTCCCTAAAATTCAAGTCTAGCTTGACCCCTGTGTATATGAATGTGATAAATTTCATATAGTGATAAAATACATTGATTACTGATGTTGCTGATTTCAGTCATCAGCAAATAGTTTAATGGTACAACTGATGTTATTGTTAGCTTATGTAATCACTTTTATCAACATTAGTGTTCTTCTCTCTTTTGTTAAATAACCTTGTCCCTAAGTCAACTCACTTCAGCATTCCTTTGCTACCATCACATCTCAACCAAATGAAATAACTGTCAACGGAATTTTGAAAATGTGTGTGTCCACTTGCTTGTGTCAAGATTTTATTTCTGCATGAAAACAACATCATAGTATGTACAGTCTGACTAAAGCAATTAGACTTTCTATGGAACAGTGTCAATACGGCTGCCAAGTGTGCAAGATATTCTTGAAAATTTGACCTTAGTATCCTGGTTAGCTGACTGGGAAACATTTTACACAACACCATTTAAGCTTGATGTCAGACATCACACACCTCACATCATAAATATCAAATGCCAACCCTCAAGGCAAACAGACTTTGGGTTATGGCTTTAAAGACTTTCAAGATTCTGAATAAGTGTGTTCCCAAATGTCTGGATGATCAAATATGTTTTAAACACAATAAATATGATTTTAGATATTCAAATATTTTAGATGTCCCAAGAATTAAAACCTCAATATTTGGCAAAAAAACTTTTAGATGCAGCTGCCATTATGGAATTTGCTACCAAATCATCAAAGATTAATTCATTTAGATCTTTAATTCTATCTTGCAATTGTAAAGACTGTAAATATAATATCTTTAAGTAACCACACCACCACTGCCATGATGATGACAACTAATCTTTCTGTTAGTGTTTTCTGTTTATCTGTCCTTAAGTACTATCAGGTTCCCTGCCATTAGCTCCTTTCTTTTTAAGTAAGGCGTAAACAGCATCACAGCATGCTTTTTAGTCCTAATTTGGTGTTTCTGCATTTAATTTCAATAATTTTTTGGGGTTGGTGGGTGAAATTATCATAAATTATGGTTTTAATTTATCCAGTTACTAAATTCACTTTTAATCACTGCCTTTTAAATAATGCTTTGCTTGCTCATGTTTAAATTTATGCATTAAGTGTTTTGAATCTATGTATTATGCTGTATGTCTTACAAATCATGCTTGTTGCAAAGACCCATCTGTTTTATGTAATGTCTGTAAAAAGCTCGCTAAAGCTTATGCTGAATTGCTGTTCAAATCGTGCCAATATTAAACAAATCTTATCTTCATAGTAGGATTAGATCTCTTTATGCAAAATCAATGCTGATTTTCAATTAGTATATTTGGCTGATCCATATGTGCCAGTATATTTCAGACATTTATACGTTCACTTTGTCTGCATCAGATACAAGTCACAGAAACTAGGCAGTAATTTTAGGCACACCATGTTCAAAGTCTGTTGTATAAAGCTATCATAAAAGTCATACAGGTCATGTATGTGTAAATTGTTGTTTTAAAATTTAAATTTAAAATTTAATACTAATTTTTTTTAACCAAATTCTGTCCAATCCTGATTATTGAATGCTCTGCATATTAACTGTCATCAAGAAACTTCCAGATGAAAATTATCAATTGCTATGGACTTTACATGGTGGCCAAGAGAAGAGTATGTCAAGTCTGATCGTCACAATATAGGGCTGTACATATTTTTTTTTATCAACTTGCATAGCTTTCACTGTGACATCAAAGCACGCATCATTCAGTCCGAACTGTACTGTATCACACCAGGCTTTAGGTTGATTTCATCCAAAAATGTCCATGTACTTTAACATCGAGTTTGCTGTATGTACCTAGCGGGGCATGTAAAATTGACTTCCAAAGGTATATGGATATATATGAATCCAAATAAAGTGAATATTTGCTAGTTCAAGGTATGCAGAATCAAATTCTAACAAATTAATGCATTACTGAAACATTTGGTGTTGAATGTCTACAGCACATGACCTGTATGACTTTTTCGTTATTGATAAACCATTCCTTCAACAACATCCTATTTCTCGGGGGGGGGGGGTACGTGCGTGCATGTATGTGTTATAAACCAATTTATTCAACAAATATACAAATATTGGGGGAGGGGTTACGGTACTTTGGTCGAAACGATCCAGTGAAAAACGATATTGGGCGAACAGAAAAACTTCCCGTTTTCGAGTCTTTACTTTAAAAATTATTGCTAAAGCTATAATGCAACGGTACAGATAGTGATATAAATGTGTCTCAAAATATATGTCCTGTTCAGACGAGGTTTTAAAAAAAACAACCCAACAAACTTACTACAGAAACGGTGAATAATGCTATAGTCGGCTGTTCTTTAACTGGAAGAAGCCATATTTGTTTACATTTTGTAAGAAGATTTGTGACTGGTGAGAATTTGTTGGCAAAAAAAGGTACACGCTTTTTCATTGGCTACTTTAAAAGCCTCGTTTTTATATTGGTCCGGTGTTTAAAACGTGCATTGTGAAGCCGAAAACAGCAGATTGATGACGAAAAAAATTTATCGTTTTTGAACAGTTTTCATTTATGTGCTGGTATTGATGGTATATAGAATTTATTTTAGCTACTGGTTACTTTTGCAATTTTTGTTCTTGACAAAAAAAGTTAGAATCTCTTGTCACTGCAGTACGGACACAAGCTACAACTGGAAATATTAATCGGTAACGGAAGTAGGCCCACTGTAGATGTAGGAAAATTTAAACTACGAAATAAATCTTAGACTAGAAGTAGAGGATGAACTTAATTTCTTTTTAACTGAATGCATTCCCCTCAGCAAACAAAGACAGCCTATATATAACAAATTAAGAAAGGTGTATGGTGTGTTAGATAAGTTAGGTGATTTTGAAGAAAAAAATTTATAATCGACGGTCTGGTTTTGTTCACAGGTGCTCGACGCGAGCTTGATGTTAAGAAAAAAACAATAATCAGAAGAAAAAAAATCATACACAGTGACAAAAATACCTCAGATTACCCCTATGACCCGTTGTGACATTGGACCCTCTCTATCATGCTACTGTATATAAGAGAAAAGGTACATAACTTCCAAATATTTCGTTCCACCCATGACCCTCGATTTCCTTCTGCTCTTTACGTCTTTAATGGCATACGACCATATTCTATGGCTTGTTTTACTCCTGAGATATTTTTCTATCCATCAAGCCATCATTGACTATTCTGCATTGCACCAAACTGAAGTTATGGGCTCCGAAACGTGCGAATTTCGCGAATTTTGTCTGGGTGGACAGTATTACACTCAGGTGACAACCGGTGAAAAGAGCTACATATACCAGACTTAAATAACATCCATGCATCAGATAAATATTTTCAATTATTATCTAACGTATTTCTGGAAATTGTAATTTGATCTAGTGCAATCATACTTTAATGTATACTCATTAATTTAACACATTCAAATGATTTATAACACAATGAGAACATGTTAATACCTAATTTTGCCGGGGTACAAATATTTACATCGTGAAACGGTGAGGTTGCATGGATGTTATTTAAGTATAATCTTTTGAGCCAATCATATTTTGCCGTTGACGTGTGTGCCACATAGAGTACATCTTTTCAAACTGATGTCGCTTGTATAGGATGTGAAGAAGACAATGTCTAATTCTTCTGTGGAACAGGATTCCTAACGTTGAATCGAGTTAATGGTAAGTAAACACTTACTTTTGCATCTACCACTGTTCTGTAATTGAAGAAGGGATGTATCGTAGAGTCGCAAACATGGTATATGTAGCTCTTTTCACCGGTTTTCACCTGAGCGTAATATTGTCCACCCAGACAAAATTCGCGAAATTTGCATGTTTCAGAGCCCATAACTTCAGTTTGGTGCAATGCAGAATAGTCAATGATGGCTTGATGGATAGAAAAGTATCTCAGGAGTAAAACAAGCCATAGTATTTAAAGCAGTGAAGGGAAATTACTATATTGTGCATTGAAAATGCATTATAATTTTATTTTTAAGGGTTAAAATCAAGCACATACAACAGCTTATATTTTATTACTAGATTACAGAAATGATGTTGATTTATCTAATAGATCTGTTGATATTTGGAAATGAATTAAGAAAATTGAGGGTATGGGCTTCTTTATCACATGTGGCTAATTTTTTGGGGGTCTTTATATTGAGTGTTTAGGGCAACAAAGAAGTATATGTTAATTGGGTGGCCTCGTAAAAATAAATGATATAGTATATTTTTTGTTTGTTAACAGTTGTACTATGTTAGTCAATTTAATTGTTACTTATCATTGTTGTTCAGTCAGTGATTATGAATTGAACTTGACATGGTTGAAAATCTAGTCCTATAAAATATGCAGCATCAGCTTATAGGATACTTTTGTATTCTGTTTTTATTCAAGACCACACTGCTAGTTTGAAAATGAATGGTACAAAAACTTTAATTTTAGTAATTTCCAATATAATGGGTCAAGCTATAGCTGAATTTTAGGGAGAATTGACGTACCCTTTTGGACAGTCTTTTTATGATTATTTTTCTAGATGAGGTGCAGTTTTTACTGTGTATTCAATATATATATATATATATATATATATATATATATATATATAAAGACAGTTTGCATTATTATTAGTGGAGAAGGTTATATTATTATATGCTCATTTTTTCTTAACATTGTCAGAATCATTAAGTATTTTTCAATATTGCACTGCTTCATATTGCATATTATAATATATTGAATTCAACTTTTGGAAATTTTGGGTGGGGGTGGTAAGCATATTGTCAGTAATTGCAATTTCAAGTACTTTTTTAGGCCTAGTTGAGATCTCCACTTTTGAGTTCTCATGTCCTAAATTTGGTACCTGTTACAACCTTACCTACCAATACCAGATTTTCCAGCTTTTACACTTTGAATAGATTATACAGTTGATTTTATTCAGGTATGTCGTGCTTGTTGCTAGTAAAGCAGTAGTTAATGAAGATAATTATTGCAGAAAAACGTAAGACACAAGTCTTGGTAATTATGTTGCTGGGGTGGGTGGGGTAGACATCTAACTGCCCTCTAATACCATATCCCATACCTATGTTTTGTTCGCTTTGCCTGTGAACTTTCAAGAATATTTCATACAGTTGGTAGCCAATAATGACAATTGCATACTATAGATGTAAATAAAATTGCCATGTCCTAATATATTTTAATGCCTCTTTCTTGACTGAAGTAAATCCCAGGACAAACAATTCAGGTTTTGGCATGTTTCTTTGAGTAATTTTGGATAAACTGCAATATAATGGTTTCTTCATCTTTTCTTTCTTTTCTTCTTGACTAGATTCTGAAAAAATATGATATCTTATATGATATCTCCTTCTAATGCATAATTTATTTACAGTATGCATGTATGTGTTCTTGCTTTATTGTGCTTGTATAACATCAGTATCTTTGTCTTGGACTACTCTTGCTAAATTAATATTTATACTTAGTCTTACAAGCTTCTTTTAGCATGAGGTTGTGTCTTAGATTTTAATCTTGGTCTAGTATGAGTGTACATCAGAATGATGGGGTCACATTCCCTGCTCCTTTGGATCCAGCTCTTTTGCCCTTTATCTTCCTCCTTTGTGCCCCATTTGCTTGCACACTTCTGCACTTTATTGCCCCATTGTCCTTCTAACTGCACCCCTGAATCACATATTCCTTTAGTTTTAATTGTTTGTTGCTTCTCAGTATTACAGATTTTTATTACTGAATGGTTTGGTCCAATACTGATACTCAGACTTCAGGCAAGTACACCCTATTATTTGATCTACTTTTTGTCCTCGTCTTTAAATGTGCAATGGACATTTTGTGAGCCAAGTTTGCCAACTCAAAAAGAATCATCTTGTGATGGATTGTTTTTATCTATCTTTTGCCAATTTCAATGGAACAAGGTGATAATTGTTAATAACTCATGAGATTTTCTTTGATAGGTTTGTTGGACATTAAAGGCACCAGGATTTCTTTAAAAACATGCTAGCTGTACTGAAAGTCAGAGATCCACAAACAGTGTATATCAGATGTACAGAAAATCTGAGATCCACAGTGTATTTCAGATGTACTGAAAATCTGAGATCCACAGTGTATATCAGATGTACTGAAAGCCTGAGATCCACAAACAGTGTATAACAGATGTACTGAAAGTCTAGCACCTCCAGTCTTTACTATGAGCTGTGGTATACCTGGGTGGCCAAGTAGTCGAAGGTGCTCACCTTTACAGATCACTGACATATCACCTTGATTCATATGGGTTTGAGTCTGTGGCTAATGTAGGTATGTTAGAACACTTGCCAGTAGCTGTCCATGGGTCAGTGGCTCTTCCCAGCTTTTATTTCGAGGTTCTTCCTCCAGAAGATATACTGGCTATTATGTATAGCCTATTATGTGCTGAAAAATGCAGTTAAGCTCATTATCATCTGTTGTGATAATTACAGGAGCTCAATACCTTGCTTGGCAAATAATTTAATGGTTAAATTTGCGATCTCAAATCGTTCTCAAAAGTCATCTTGTGAAAGATTGCTTTGATTTTCACTGATTTCAAGGTGAATAAGTGATAATTGTTAAGTATGGATTTTTTAAAAAAAAATTCTTAAGTATTTCGGTTGAGAATACACCTTTTATAATAACATTCAAAAATGTGTTCTGATTACAGAAATTTCCAGTTGTCATTATTGTTATTGAAGAAACGATTCTGCTAGTGTATCTTGCGAAGAAAAAGAAACCTTACACAGTTTCCATAAACAAGTCAAATGAACCCTGTTTCAAAGAAAAATGGTTGTTTAACTTAGCAGTTCAAGGTCTTTTACCCAACTTCTCTCTCTCTCTCTCTCTCTCTCTCTCTCTCTCTCTCTCTCTCTCTCTCATATAAATGTAGCAATTACCAAAACCTTTACCTGTTTATCAATTTGTGTATGTGTGTCTTTCCTTTTCTTGCTGTGTCTGTATTCTAACCCTTCTTTTGTTCTCATGTATATCAATCTACACGTACTATTTACATGTATCTGTTCTGATAAATTTAAGCATCAACATATGGTTTTAAGGTACAAACAAAGGTAAAAAGAAGACAGAACTTCTTTAATTGTCAAAATTTCTTTAAAGATCATATAATTTATTTTTGCCAAATGTTTTAACTTTAAAAATGTTGTTATATTCAGTTGGGGTTTTTTTGTTGAAAATGTAAGTCCCAAGTCTTATTTCCTGTACAGTAGAACTGAAAGTTCAGTCTGTAGAAAAACTGTTGACTAAACTTTGAAAACAATTTCAAGGATCAGAAGATGATATTCTCACTACTTGTCACTGTATGATGTGCTTGTTTTTTTTTCAGCTACCCACAAATAGATGCAATTGTATCACTACTATGTCGGTTTGAATAAAACTGTAAATAATGTGCTAGTTTTTCATTCTGTGGTCTGATTGTAGTTAAGCTAGTAAATTTACTTCTGCAGTCTCTCAAAACCACAAAAACAGGATACAGTGAATTTGTATTTTGCATTTCACATTCAGTGATATAATTCCATATTCTACCTTGTACTAAAAGTGCCAGTTAAGTGTAATTCAGTGGTTCTTAACCTCTTTTTTTAATTTAATTTACATGTGCAGCACTCCCTTCTTATGAGGCCACCCCATCTGTGATGAAATCTTGGCCTATGGTGAAGCGGACAAAATGGAAAAACTATGTGGGATAGAGTGGCCTCTGAAAAGGGAGTGGCCTTTCTTTAAAGGAGTGTTATAAGAGGGAGTCCAGTGTATTTAAGACATGATAGAATTTAAATCTGGAAAACATATATGGTCTTTTTGTAATTTCAGAAGGATGGAACTCAATAACCTAGTCTGCACCACCTCAGTTGAAGAAATAACATCTTCAGGCAATGTTATGAAGAAAACAGTTCATCGTGATGCATCATTTTCTCTTGCAAGAAATGAATTCAGTGATGTTATTTTGCGATTAAATATAGGAAAGAAAGAACTTAGATATACCCTGAGAGAGTTAAAGATTCACAAGAAATTTGTCAGAGATGGTAAAGCTACCATCAATTTACCTGACCATAATGTACAATTCATGCTTTCGAATTGTCCTCCAGACAAACTGATAATGTTTTTGAAAACTGTGCACACAAAGCTAGAATGTTTAAAAAAAAAAGGTTTTGTAAGTGAAAGACAAAAATTAAAATCTGAATTACCACGTATGATCCAAGAAATTAGTCCCTTAACTATGAAAGATTTGCAGACTGTCCATGAAATGAGAGCAAAAGAAATGGAAAAGTCTGACTTGTTCACACCCAAAGGGAAAAGGAAAAGGAAAGAAATGGATTCTGATGACAAAGAGAATGTGGCCCCAAAAGAAATGAAAATTGCCCGAAAACTTCTTGTCCCGGCTGGTCCTTCAAAGCCAGTGTCAGCTCCAGTAAGCCTGAATAAAGAACAGAATGAGGTCCTCATTGCTGTGATGCAGGGTAAAAATATCTTCTTCACAGGAAGTGCTGGGACAGGGAAATCCTTTCTGCTTAGGAGAATCATAGGTGAGACACAAGAATGTTGATGTCAAATAGTGTTTACAGTTTTTATCGATTGTACCCTGGATATAATAAAGACAAGGGTGTACAGTGGCCACTTTGCTTTCCCTTAGTGGTGTAATATTGGCTGATAATTCTCTCTTATATAATGTTTTCACATTTTCCCTTAGGCTGCACAGGCTATTACATATATCTCTAGGCACTCAAAGTAATACATTTTTTCAAGTTCCTTTCAGCACATTTTCAATCAAAGGTATTCATTTTCATGCTGGATTTTACACTTTCTCACCAGTCCTTTAGTTGTCTACATTTATTTACATCGCCTTTTGTTTTTTTTTAAGGTGTTTGGTGCACCCACTAGCTGAGCAGTGTTTATGTAATTTTATCATTGGTACCAATGTTAGGGTAAAGATAACCCATACATATTCTATATATCTATATATGTATATATGTATATTTATATATATTAGGGGTGAAACGATTCATCGATATATCAATTCATCAATACTTTTGCTGTAACAATACACATATCAATACAAGGGATGGAGAATTGATACAAAACGATATTTACTGTAAGTTATTTTAGTCTTCAGCAGTCATGAATAATTATTATTAGCATGCCTTCTTATTCTTTAAATATAGAATTCATCTGAAACAGCATTTGCAGTCCTAGGCACTCATTTTTATTAGTAAAAATGAAACAGACTGTTGAGAATACTCACTTGCCATCTGCAAATTAAAAAAAAGTTTGTAATCTGCCCCCCCCCTCCCATTCCATGTTAATTATCTTAACCCAGCAGCATATAGGATACATTCCAAACATGTTCCACATGTATAATGAAGTTTTTATGTTGAATTTTATCATTTCTACTTAGATTGATTTGAAAGCTACACTATTGGAGTGTCACATGGTGAAATATGTTACATTGAAATCTCGGTGGTTATTGCTTGTTCCGGTCCAGGTTGAATAATAACTAACAATAAGGAATTAGTGTAGCTTATTCCCTGCGTGACAAACAGGAAGTACTAGCAAAACAACAGAGTGAAAGTCATTGATATGTAGTTTTTTAACAGAAATGCTGTCAAGGTTGCAGTTGCATGAATCGTGCACAATTGTTATGAATTTGCACACTTGGAGACCAGTGATGTGCGAGAACTCCAGCAAATTAGCTGAGAGTCCCGCATATGAAAATGTGCTCAGCAAAGTATACAATTTATATTTAACCGTTCTTGTTGCAATGTGTTTTTCAGGTAGGCAACTGTTTACACGTCTGGGTTCTGCAAGCATGACATGAATGGTTGTTAAACTAATTTTAACTGGCACATTGTGCTCTGGAAAGCATTGTGGCATTGTTTGAACCTTCCATAAAGGATGTTTTACAGAATGCATGTTTAAAATACAAGCTACCTAGAAAACCACAAATCTTTGATTCCCAACATGGTTCATTATGTTTTCGTTCAGCAAATACTAGCTGGTGTTTTCTACTTCTCTCCCTCCCCCCCCCCCACTTTCTTTCACTGACAAAGGATGAAGTGCCCCTTAAGATAAAATCCTGGCAGCATCTCTTCTTAAATTGTACATGGGGAACAAATTTGGAATTTCTCTTTTTATGTAGAGCTATTTAACCAGTGAATAAAAGTACTGATGGAATAAATAAAATTAGCCCAGAATCGGCAAGAGGGCAGATTTTAAGCCACTCAAGTTCATCACCTTGTGTAAAAAAATTTTTAAAAAACTATAGAATAGGACAGGTTGTTGTCAGTAGTTTTCCTTTTCCACTATCAAATACAGTTACCCGTGGCTGAAACAGTCTTTTGTATCTGCAGGAAGTACAGTGTGATAGATTTTGTTATTACTCATTCTCACTCCCATGCCCAGATTTGTTCTAGATGAGATTTTCTTTGCATGAGGAAAATTACTTTATTTATTCTGTTTTGAAGATAATATCATAATGTTTTCCAAGTTTAAGTGAGAACTGAAATTGGTAATAATATGTTTTCAAATCATTCATACTGTGCAAAACAAAGGGCCTGGTGGCTAAAGTGAATTAAATGGAGCCACCATTAAATGACCTAAAACATCGAATAAAACTCACTGACAACCAGCAGATAGTCTGTTTCAAAGTAGTTTTGTTTTTTTCGTCACTGATGAGAATTGCATATAAATATATAACTATATCTCTGCCTGTAATCTACATACTGAAAATGCAACCAGTGTGTCAACATACATAAAGGGGCAACACCCACCTTCCAAAGATGGAAAGACCATCAAGTTCATATGTGTATCGATATGTATCGTATCGCAGGCTGTGTATTGTGAATTGTATCGATACGCAGCACAGGTGTACAGTTTCACCCCTTATATATATATATATATATATATATATATATATGCAACTGTGGGATCTGACTGAAAGCCACAGAGGTTGTTGGTCCTAGAGAGTCATGCTCTTTCCTGCTAAGTCTTCCCCTCGCAATATTCTAGTAGGTTCCAGACTTTGACCATTTTAAGAGGCCAGTTTGGACCTAATGATGATACATGGGTCCTCTCTACAACAAGAGAGTGTTGTCAGCTTTGCTTCCTATACTCTCCACCTTTATCTGCACCACCCCACCCTCCCTTACTTCACCAGAGCACTCAAAGTCTGGTATTTTGTTGCAAGATATTCCTGGTTTTAAAGAAAGGGGAAAGTTTTTTCCTAATCCTTTCTTTCTCCCATGAAACATATTTATTCAGCAAGGGTACTTAAGGATGTCGATGACTTTCTAGTTTTAAATCACCTGTCCTCATGAGACCCTGAAGAAAATAAAATCCATTGTCTCAAATGCATTTGTTCTTGATAGTCTTCTTTGTCTGACCTGAACATTATGTTTCTATTTGGCCACATCAAACAAACAAGAAATGATCAAATCCTCTTTCTCTCCCTCACAAAGTTACCTCTAATATTTAGGCAGACACCGTCTCAAGGTGGATTATTCTGTCAAAAGAGTTTATCAGTAACTCACTCAAAGAGATCTTTCTTTCATGAGAATCAAAAGCCAATGAGGTTAGGGCTATTGCAACATCAATTGCCTTTTGTAATCATTCTTTGGACGATGTCATGAAAGCGGCATTCTGGATGTCTCAATCCTTCTTATTGTTTTATCTTCAAATGATGTGAGAGAGAAGACATCGATGCATTATGCCTGATTGTCTTAGGTTGTCTAGCCATCCTCTAGTCTGCAGTAGAGCACCTACAGATGGCAGATGGTATGTTCACTCTAGTTATAAGTCTGTCAGTCTTTATCCCAGCTGGAAAAGTCAGCAACATTATAATATTGTCACATATTACTGTTATCAAAATGTAATTTTAAAACTAATTTTAATTGTGTAATAATTGCCTGTCATTATCAAGAGATTGCCACCTCCTTCCTAGATCTGATGTCCTTCAGTATTGGCCCATGTCAAAGAAG
This sequence comes from Megalonaias nervosa, assembly GCA_016617855.1. Lineage (NCBI taxonomy): Eukaryota > Metazoa > Mollusca > Bivalvia > Unionida > Unionidae > Megalonaias > Megalonaias nervosa. The sequence continues at coordinate 19,367 of JAECUM010001886.1, read as the reverse complement.
GATGATATTCCAAATGATGGAACTAAGATATCAGACATTATTAAATGGAGGAGAGCTTTTACTTTGGATTGGGTCCTAACACTGTGAAAAGAGATAGAAATGTAATAATACCAAGTAACTATTATATATTTAAAATTAGTTTTACAACACAACCCACCTCACTCTGTTAAATCAGTTGGCATCTGGCTTGGTGGAGATGGTTATTTCCCTTTGGTATTTGTGATTTAACTTGGCTTGGCATATTCATGTTAGTATAACACTTGAAATTAATGATCCCTAGTTTTGGTGATTCTGAGATCCAAGATCATAAACAAAAATAAAATGATTTGTCAAAGGCAAGGTAAAACATTTCAAATTATGATACTATTTGCAGGTGCGCTTCCACCACAGCATACTGTAGCGACAGCGAGCACAGGAATTGCAGCCTGTCATATTGGGGGAACAACACTTCATTCATTTGCAGGTAACATCGTAACAGCATACTGCTGTTAGGATTCTTGGCTGTATCTTCTTGGGCATTTGAAATTGGAAACATTTTCTCACAAGAAGAAAAAATGCCCTTCCACTGTCTTTTCTTCTACTTGCATTTTATCATACAGTGGTTGCAGCAACTAAGAATACTTACCTGCCACGCTTGAGCATATTTCATCCAAACTAAAACAAGGACCTAATTCTCATTATATTTATTTACATATAAGATTCAAAGCATATGTCTTTCTTTTAATAAAAGGTGTATTTTATTGATTTTATATTTTTAATCTCAATCTTTTATTTTATTTTATTTTATTTGCCTTTTACAGAGTTAAAATATCTTTACCTTTTATCTTGTACTTCATGTTTACATCTTTTTAGAAAGGTTTACCCACTTAACATGTTTTGGGGAGTTCTTTGTCTTCACACTTTATTACTTATCTTTTAATATGCACCATAGAGCCAGTATTGTGCTAATTTGCAAGTAATCCCTATACATATTGTTACGTATCGGCTCATTTAAAGTAACATAAAGAAAAGAGTGACTACAACAAGCTTTGTAAATTTTAGCAAAAATAATTTATTTCCCTAGAAAACACGGTGAAAAGGTAAAAATATGAAACAAGACTTACGATTTACGAAGAAGATCCAAAAATTTGTCCTAAAATTGTGAAAAACACATAAGTTCTGTGAATAAACAGTTCTAATTAAAGTAGTCTGAATCTCAATCCCGTTCCAAGATGGCGGATGATGACGTCAGACGAAGGTTTTACACAAGTGTCCAGAATTTTCACTGTGAATCACAATTTGCACTTTTCTGTTCCAATTTAGAATTAATTTCACCAAAAGTCTTTGTCCAAAGCCAGTTGTGTAGTTCTCCAGGGAAAATAATTATTTAAAAGGTAGATGAAATACAGCTATCATCAATAACAAAACACATGTCGTTCTACAGTCATACGAATGAATAACTCTTTCCAGCACAAAAGAATACCTTCTTCTTAAGGTATTAGAAGCTCTATAAGATGTTACAATGTGACTCCCTCTAAGATGTTAAAATATGACTCTAGACTAGTTCGCAGGTACCTGAGTATTTGAAGCAAACTAATACATCATTTCATGTACGCACATGAAGAAATCATGGCGATTTTGAAATCTCGTCACCGCAGTATAGAATGTCAACAAGTATTATTAGAAATGACTGTGGTCACAACCAATCATTTACATAGCTATTTCCGACTGTTTACTTAATACGACAAAACAGTTATGCAAAAATCATGCTTATGCGAGTCACATTTATGTTCTAAATAAACATGATGTTTCTAGCAAAAAATCAGACACTGCGAACATAATCATCATCATAATAATAATTATATTTAATGAAATAAAAATGAAATAGAAAGGATTAGAAAGAATTCAAATTTTAACACACATGTAATTAAATTACAGGGTTGTAACAATATGTACATTCATACATACATCACTGTTCTATGTAGGTAGAAGTAGATGCACGCTCCTCTATGCCCTTAGCACCCCACTAGTCATTAAGCCCCCTATTACTCATCTTCACTAGCCAAGGTTCTGATATGTTAACCCTATTACACCTTGATCGATCAATCAGATTTTTCTGTGCTTTGGGTCAGAATTTCATTTGATGCAGTGGCACTGATCCAATCAAAATCAGTTTGTTCAAATTTGAACGCTGTTCCCACAAGCATACAGCTGGAGCTGGAATAGGCTCATAAATAAGCAGTTTTGCAATGCCATTCCGTGTTTGTACAAATCCATTGTTACGTGTAGGCTCGTACAAATGTAACAGAAGAAAAGAGTGAAGACAACAAGCTTTGTATATTTTAACAAAATAATTTATTTCCCTAGAAAACAATGTAAAAATTGGTAAATAGGACTTACAGTTTGTGAATATAATCCAAAATTTGATCCTAAGAATGAAAACACAAGTCCTATCACTAAATAGTTCTATTAGAATCCAGGTTCGAATCTCGACGACATACAAATATGGAAGGTGATGACATCAGATGTGGTCCAATGTACGAATATCAACAATTCCTCAATTGAATCACAGTTTTTGTTTCCGAATAATTCCAGAATAAATTTCCATGAATATCTTTCAGAATTTTTTTTTTATAAAAAGTCAACTTGTTGAGTTTCCAGGAGAATAAATTATTAAATCCAAAAATCAGATGAAAAACAAACAATCTGGCAACAAATAAAAATAACACCTTGTTCCTTCAAGATGTTAAAACGACTCTGCCAGAAGAATATTAAGAATGCGTATTTAAACCCCAAAAACATCATTTCGAGTCTCGCGAGATGGGTCATGTGGTCTCTTACTACAAGAAATCTATCACGTACGCCAGTGTAGCCCCACTTAAGAACCAATAACAAAAAAAACGTTGTTTACACATAGTGATCATGCAATCAAAGTATGGCCCTGATACTGACCAATCATTTTAACTGCCTGTTTACATTCTTGCCAGCCCAAGACGAACTAGGTTAACTAAAAATAATTCTCATGTAACACTTTTTACATCTTAGATAAATAACATTTAGTAAAAGAAAATATCGAATTACTGAAAATGAATTTCGAATCCTTTCAATAATCATTACAGTAAAATGTAATGAAACAAAAATAAAATAAAAAGAATTTCAGAACTAACACACAAACAATTTAGTTACATACACGTAACAACATCCTTTCACTCAAATACGCCTGTAATGGCTTCTCTCTGGTACATAGTCATACATTTGATGTTAAACTAACAAAGTATCTTTTTGAAGTCAGTTACCTCGACCATTTTCAGCCAATGTACAATGCACTGCTGTTACAAGCTGTTGGTTAGTTGGCATTACATACTAAGGGAGGCAACTCATGAAATATGAAATCCAATAGATGTCACTAGGACAATGCACTGAAATATCTGACTGATCTCTTATGGTGTAGATGGGGCTAACATATCAGAACCTTGGCTGGCAAAGATGCCTATACCTCTCCAGATCACTAAAATACATTTTTAACTCTGTGTTGTTTTTTTATTTATGTTACTTATTTTTCTGTTTATACAACCTAGAAAAAGAACTGAAGATTTATCTGTGGTCTTTTTTTAAATTCCCAAAAGATAAAATGCAGTCATTTTTTAGTTTTTTTAATCACCAAAAATGTCCTTTATTACAAAGTACTTCTTCATTCATCAAAATGACCCTTTTCCCTTTATACAAAATTCCTGGTTTGTTTTTTTTAAACTGCAGCAAATTCATTTCCAAAGCAACAGTGTTAAAATTAATTTTCAGACTTCATCATTATATCTGACTGTGTGTCTGACTGCGTGCCTGTCTATTTATCAGGGCTGCAATATTTGCACATGTGAATGGCTTAGTTTAGTTTACTGTCTCTGTGTCTGTCTGTTTATTAACAACCCTCAAAAATTGTAGCCATGAGTAATTCTCAGTTTGTTATGACAACTTGCTAGCCAAAGAATGCCAACAACGGGGGGGGGATGACGATAACTGTCAACATCGAATATATAATAGGTTCAGGTAAACAAAAAAAGTAGACATTACATATTTGTCATTGTTTTAATAATAATAAATACTTCGGTTTTATTACTTCTTTTTTTAACATAATAATTGCAGTTTTTATAAAAACATTTTACCTAACCTATAAATCAGCCATTGCATGCTTGCACTTATGTCTGCCCGCATGACGTTTGCCAGGAGCCGTGAAGTACCAATTATTTAGAATAGTTTTAAAATAGCTATATTAAATATCGTTGTAAATAATAATTAATAATCTAAACACAGGATACCCAGTAAAGTGGGGGACGAATAAAAGACACTGAACACAAAATAGAAAAGAATGAACTTAAAACAAAGCATGCGTAAACTAACACACAGCACGTGACATCTGAGCAGGACAGGGTGCTTGCTGCTGATGCAATCAACTCTTCTGAATCCGAACTGATCTGAATATTGCCAAGTTACTTTGGTACAGTTGACAATATGCCGAAAGGGGTGGGTATGTATGTGCCAAACATACCTCTATGCATGCCTCTCACCTGCGCATGGTACGCATTCAAGATGTATGAGTACATTATTATTGTTATTCTAATTCTATGTTCTCGGCAATCATGACTCACGCCTAAACTGAAAACGTTAGTCAAATTGATTGCCAGTAAGTAAATTATTTTTTTTTAAAGTAGAAGTTTGCAAATGAATTTTTCGCTCGCAAATTGCGAGCTTGTGAGTGGGATTTTCAAGGGTTGTTTATTAAGGCTGGAATATTTACACATCTGAATGGCTTAGTTTAGTTTACTGTCTGTGTCTGTCTGTTTATTAAGGCTGCAGTGTTTACACATGTGAATGGCTTAGTTTAGTTCACTGGCTTTGTGTCTGTCTAATTATTAAGGCTGCAGTGTTTACACATGTGAATGGCTTAGTTTAGTTTACTGGCTTTGTGTCTGTCTAATTATTAAGGCTGCAGTGTTTACACATGTGAATGGCTTAGTTTAGTTTACTGGCTTTGTGTCTGTCTAATTATTAAGGCTGCAGTGTTTACACATGTGAATGGCTTAGTTTAGTTTACTGGTTGTAAATGTTTCTAAAATCAGTATCCATGTAAATGATCATGAACATGTTTATCTTGCGTTAGCCATTGTGCATGTCCAGAAAGTATGTATGGTTGCATTAGCAAAGTTCAACATGCACATTATAATATGGCTTACATATAAATAGCTGTCAGTCATAAGCCTAACATGCAGATTAGGGTAATGGTTGAGTTTTTAATCATTTTGAATAAACTCTATTGTTTCAGTTATTTACACCGTGTACATGTTGAGAAATTTTGGTAAACAATACCTGTCTATGTTGTGAATATTCAGGTGTACAAAGTGACAATTAACAGTATTTATGCACATGCACCCATGAATTTCAAATATTGCGAATAAAAGGCCATTGATTTGACAGGAAAAGGAGATGGATTACATGATCTTGATTACCATATTTTGGTGTGTGTGATGAACGCTGTGATTTTCAATCTGGAGTGAGCAAAATATCTTAACTCTGCCATACAGTATGCATATGACATAATACATTTTAAAATTTTGATGATGTTGCATCATAGTGAATCAATAGTCACTCATTTTGGATTGTACAGTGATGATCATTTTGGATTGTATGATGATGATCATTTTGGATTGTACAGTGATGATCATTTTGGATTGTACAATAATGATCATTTCTTACACAACATTTAGATTATTTACAATGAACAAATGCTTTTCTGTGTCTCTGGTCTTTCCTGTAAGTACACGGCACCTGCTCATGACACATGATTTTTTTTAAAGATAAAGAACAAAAAATTGTAATATTGAAAGTATATCTTTCTTCATTCAGGGATGCTCAAAGTTTTTTTCGACCATTTGTCCAGGTTAGGTGGTTTCAGAAAATGTGCTTGTCCCACCAGCAATTTTACTTGTCCAAAAATTTGAATCTTTGGCTAGGTTTGACAAGATGTACACATTTTGATCTGTATTAAAAATGAAAGAAACAATGTACAGCATATTTATTTCTTCAAAGGGCATCCATTTCTTATGCTGATACAGTAGCATCAGTACACCATCAGCAAGAATGGAAGGGAGTTTAGTGGAATTCCAGTCTCCCTTAACTTCCCTGAAGTATAGATCAATTGACAGAACAAAGTCTCTTGCCCCGAGTTTGTTCTTATAATTAGCACCAAGTATAAAACCGTTCTTCCCTTAGAGTGCACACAGTGTTTCCATATCAAAAATTGGTTTTCTAATTTGGGCTAGGCTGTGTTAAAGAGACCTTTCATTTTATTTGTGTTTCATTTCATTCTCATTAGTTTTAAAATGGCCTTTCCAAGTGGAGTGTCAGCAACTCTAACTTTGGGGATTTTCTGCATGTGCAGGCTAGTGTCATGCATATACTGTATGACACAGGCATTTCAGGGTCGAAAACTGTCATGAGATTTGATCGATTAAATCCTTAATTTGTCAGTTCCATTGAGAAATACACTGGTGTAATTTCCAACCTGTGCCAGTTTGAGATATTGTTCACAATGACAAAACATCTTTCCTTCAGAGTCGATGCTAATTATCAACCCAATGTGGCTGAAAATTTCTTTCTCTTAATTGTGTAATATTTGCCATTTTTTGCTGCCAGAGTCTGGCTCATGCTCATTGCAGTGTTATGTTTCATCATTTCACTTTAACATGAATTTTCCTTATCTGAATCTAGTAACTCATTTTATCCAAGGGGGGCCCCAAAGTGGCCAAGTGGTCTAAAGCACTCTCCGTTCTGGATCACTGCAAATTTCACCTCTGTCTGCGTGGGTTCGAGTCTTAGGCTTGGCTAACATGGGTATGTGAGAAAGCTTGTCAGTAGTTTTTCGTGGGTTGGTGGTTCTTCCCGGGCTTTCCAGGGTTCTTCTTCCACCAGTTATACTGGCTGCCATGCGTAGCCTATCTTTTGCTGAAAAATGGCATTAAACCCTACAACAACAACAACATTTTATCCAGATAGAAAAGATCATCTAATCTGACAACTTCTGCTAAAGGGATCATAACATACATTTTGTTGTTTAAATGAAAACATGGGCCAAAATTACTTTAAGTTCAAGGAACTGACACTTCTGTCAGCGAGTGCAAAGGTATCGCAAGTTAAAAATACTTAAATGGCAAACAAACTTACATGAGTAAACACCTGGCATTACACTGTGTCATATCAAAGTAAATGAACATTGTTAAATGATGCAAAGATAGATTGATAAAATATACCAAGTAGCTTGTTAAATGATACAAAGATAGATTGATAAAATATACCAAGTAGCTCATAAACAAATAACTAATTCAAAATAAATACATTAATTAGTAAACAGTGTTAGCTGCCTTAAGGGGTGGACCTGAGGAATAAAAGTGAGATATATTGTGGGCACTATAGAGAAGATTAATTAATCTTCGTATATATATATATATATATATATATATATATATATGGTAATTTCAAATGGAATATGTAATAAGGTTTATTCATTGGGGTAGAAAATGAGAAGATTAACACTGCTTGAATTCTTAATATTATATATCAATTTAACAATAAATAAATTAATTGACAAATAAAATTTATTAGATCAACATTTGTTGAATATTGAACATTTACATGTATGGTAATCATATTTGTCCTGTTGCAGTGTGGTACTTTACACATCGTAACAGTGTAGAATAACAAGATACCAGTCATATGTACATGTCAAAGAGCAAAAGCTGCAAGGTGATGTGTACTAATGTCAGTTTTTTTATGCAGCATTGAACTCTTGATAAGCGTTGTAAAATAATTTGTTACAATGTGACGGATTTGATCTTTCACAAGGAGAGAATGTGATGTGTACGGAACTTTAGTGCCTTGATCCTTTCTTCAAACTGACCTGGAAGAAAAAGATCTTTTTATTGTTCTTCTGTAAATCAATACACCCACTCTGGAAAATAAGAAATTTGGTAAAATAGGTGTACATTACTTCAAACTATGGTTTTCTGCTCCTTAAGGTTGACCATTTCAGTTCATTTTATTTACTTGGATTCTTCTTCTTGTTTGTTACAGAATTTTTTATATGTGGAAATGTGCTGTTATTTTCCAGGCATTGGTTCAGGTAGAGCACCTCTGGAACAGTGCATAGAGTTAGCATCTCGCCCTCAGGCTACCCAGCAATGGAAAAGATGTCATCATCTAATTATTGATGAGATATCCATGGTGGATGGGGATTTTTTTGACAAACTGGAGACAGTGGCCAGGTACAGTACATTTTTAAAGTCTCACATTTTTTGCTGGATTACGAAGCATTTTAGCTTTTGTATTGATGATATCTGTTTGAATGGTATCAACATGCTGGGTAGGGTTTGCAATAAGGCCAAATCTATCACATTTTACAAAGACTGTTGCAGCCACAGGTACTTGTATTTGTTAGTGAAGAAGGAAAACTACTGACTACACCCAGTCCTATTATAAATTTTTTTAACTTACACAAGGTGATAAACCTGAGCAGTTTGAAATCTGCCCCATAGCTCATCCTATGCTAATTTTATTTATTCCATCAGCACCTTTGTTCACTGGTTAAGTATCACTGCATAAAAAAAGAGAAATTCCATATTTGTTCTCCATGTACAGTTTAAGGAGAGATGATGACAGGATTTTATCTTTAAGGGAGACCTCCCTCTTTATCAAAGAAAAAAGGAGGGGGAGGAAGAAACGGTCATAGGTCAATATTTATCTAAACTTCAGTATATGTCTCTCTTTCTTCCTGCTATACTTTTGTAGAGCTCACAGAAATCAACATCTTTGACAGATATCACCTAGTTGTGTAAGCATTAATCTGTTAATTATTTCTGAGCATACTCTGCTCCTTTTCTTTGTATCAGTATTGTTCTGTGCTTCTTTCTGAAGGGGCGTATATATAGCTAGCTTTGTCAGCTTGAATATGTTGGAAACTGATCTTTGTGACTGTTGTGTACAATCTTCCAGAGATCACAGGTATTATCTTTTGGATACATCTGCTCCAAAATAGGATTTTTCACTAACATATACTTCCTTTGTTAAATCACTAATTTACTGACTACTATGCCAAATTTCTTACCTGTTCCATAATTTTGTATAAGTATATTTAGTCCATCAATGATTGTGCAGACAGAGGTATTAAAATAAATATATTTACTTAATTTAATTTATTTACCCTTATTTTGTTCAGTTTATCTTAACCCTAATTTGGATACATGTATATGGTTTTGTAGCATATGATCTGCATGGAGAAACTGATTAATTAAAAAAAGGAAAATTGCATTTTACTTTTAAATTGTCTGTATTTTCATAGGCTCAGTATTCTGCCCTTGTACATTTAATTTCAAAATACCACAGAAAGTGTCATGCCGTCTAATTTTTGTCCATCCAGCATGTACATCTGACTCATATTTAACACCATTTTGGGCTTAAAATCACTCACTGGTATCTCCATTAACACTTTCACATCTCCAATAATCCAATATACTTCATAACTTTAATCATTGTCGTCATCACTATCATCAGCAAATATTTGCCGAATGAAATCTTAATGAACCACGTCGGGAAGGAAGCATTTTGGGTTTACTAGGTAGCTTGTATTTTAAACACACATTTGGAAAACTTTCTTCATGAATGGTTCAAACCACGCCATAATGCTTATTCATGGGCACATTGTGCTAATCAAATTTAGTTTCACAACCATTCATGTCGTACTTGAAGAACCCAGATGTGGAACAGTTGCTATCCGAGAAACAGATGTCGCGACAAGAACGGTTAAATAAAAATTGTATCCTTCGCCGAGCACATTTTTATATGTGGGACTTTCAAAGAATTTGTGGGAGTTCTCGCGTTTCACTGTTCTCCAATTGTGCTAATTTGTACAAAGTTTGCATGGTTCGCGCAATGGCACACTCTGACAACATCTCCACATAAGTACTTGACATATCTAATGACTTTCCCGCGAAGACTCTGTATCTCTGCCAATACTTCCTGTTTGTCATGCAGAGAATAAGCTACATTGATTTCTGATTGGTGGTTATTGTTTAACCTGGATCGGAACAAGCAATAACCACAAAGTGGGAATTCAGTGTAACGTATTTTACCGTACAACAAACTGCAAGCATAGTTTTCAAATTGACCAAAGGAGTCAAGATACAATTCAAAGTAGAAACTTTGTGTCAAAGTGGTTATTAAATGATGAGTAAAGTACTTCATTATACATGTGGAACACGTTTGGAATGTCTGGGTTAAGATAATTAGCATGGAATGGGGGGAGGGCAGATTACGAACCATGTCATTTTGTGTTAACTTGTAGACAGTGAATGGGTATTCTCAAATAGTCTTTTTCATTTTTGCTAATAAACATGAGTGCCTATGACTGCAAATTCTGTTTCAGATTGATTATAATTGTACAGAATAACGAGGCAACTAATAATAATTATTCATGACTGCTGAAGACTAAAATCAAATACGTACGGTAAGTATCGTTTTGTATCAATTCTCCATCTCTTGTATCGATATGTGTATCGTTTCAACAAAAGTATCGATGCATCAATATACTGATGAATCCTTTCACCCATACAAAAGAACAAACCAGGTAGAGAACAAAGGATGGTTGTTTAAAATGTTACAACAATAATGCTGCCACAATAAGCACAAATCAACTTTTCTGGTGGCCTAGTGGTTACAGCATCTGCTTGGATGCGGGAGGTCGCGGGTTCGAACCCCAGCCGAGTCTTACCAGAGACTTATAAAAATGGTACTAACAGCTGCCTTGCCAGGCGCTCAGCATTAAGAGGCTAATGTAAAGCTGTACCAACGTCACTTTTTGCCGATTATGCTGATACCGCGTATAGCTGATCATTAAAATTGCCGATACCAATTATGAGACTGATTATTTCATTATTATTTGTTTTATTACAATGACTGGTTCAGAAACATAAACCTATTAGTGTAATGCAAGCAGGTATTTTGCAGTGTGAGTTATAACAAGGTTGTTTATGCGGCAAGTTAATTTGAACTTCTATACAAAAACAAACAGAAATACATTGCTATTTATAGAAAACAACGATCACACAAACATAAAACTTGAAAAACTTTAAAACTAACATTGATAAAATGTATGGTTTGCCAATTCAAGATATAAATAAATGAAAATGTATTAAGCTAGTCTTGTAACTTATGTTCAGTGATTCAGGTCACCATTACTAGATTTCAATAAATGACCAATAATAATTAAAATTAATAATATGCATGCTTTAAGACTAAAGTTAGACGTCACTGTATGCTGGCTGCAGTTAATACTGAAAGCCTAGTTGATATAGGTTGTATTTAAGCAACAGTAACATTTCTCCCTTCTCAACAAGTAACGATCCACGACAATTGGAAAAAATCTGGCCTGCGCCACTAAACAGCTGCTCGCTCGGAATGCTTGAAGCTGGTGCAGACAAATAGCATCTAGCTAATTTGGCCAAGTAGGGGAACTGAAACCTGTGAGCGTTCCACCAGCTGTATATGTCTTATCGTGGCAATAGAGGGCTGGCCAGATACAATTCAAGCATTGTGTCAATGGCATCATCCACGTGGGTTATTTCGTTGACGGTACGGACAGGTTCGTCACAGGCCACAGAAAACAAATCCCAGAGACGCAATGTTGATGGTCCAGTGGCGTTTGTTTCAGTTTCAGTTTTTCTTTTTTTGGTCGGGGGTTCCTCCTGCTTGTCAGCTGATGCAACTATAATGCATTCTGCTCTAAGCCATTCTTTGGATCTGGTCACAACATGGATCCAAGATGGTGGCCAAGACAAGCTTCTTGTTGCTGGCAACGTCAGCAAAGCGTGTGTTCAGTGACGTCAATATATCATGGCACATTGTCTGAATACCTTGACTCGCTTCATGCTCTCGAGCCAGCAACATTCGGAGCATTTTCAGCTTAGGAAGAATGACGGATACTGATGTTTGGCTATCACTTACTTCCTTGATAATGTCTGCGAATGGGCCTAACATGTCCACAATATAATCAAGACCCACTGTTGGGCTGTTAAGCTAGGCAAGTCATAGAGAGTAGCATAAGCCCCCAAGACTTGTTTTTGTTCATATAACGAAACCAACATATTGTATGTAGAATTCCAGCATGTCTGGACATCCTGGATGAGTTTCTTCAGCTGCTGAGGTTAACTGCGCAGCATCCTTTTCTTTTTTATCTGCCAGAAACAGGCCATGTTCGACGATGTGCTTGCAGCATAAGTGCTGGACAAGATTTGATGTCGTATAGTTTTTAGAATCCTTTCCACCTCTAAAAATCCATGCTTTGCAAAGTGTGCAATTTGCTTTGGACTCGTCGACTGCATTTACTTTGAAGTAATTCCAGACTAAACTTGAGTGTTTCAAGTTCGACATTATGCATAGGCTTGGTAGTATATTTAATAGTGTACAATCGCTAGTCAATATTAATAATCCAGTTGATTCACGCTCTCGAAACTCTTTTAAATCAAGTAAGTTATTACTAAGGTGTCCACTTGGCTGGATGGATGCATGCACCACGCTGCAAGTCACGCACTGAAGCAGCTCAGCAGCTGGGGTATCCAGGGGTAACGTTGCTGGCGCTGGCATGCCAATATCAGTGCTGCATGATATTTGTATGTCAGCGTTCAGCTGCTTCAGCGTGCGACCGCTATTCATTTATTAGCAGCATTGCAGGACTGGCTAAAGAACAGATTGACTATAGTGTGTCATAGTTTCGTAGTAGTTGGAAATTTCGCTAGCTGTCTAATCTGCCTAGCTATCTGCTAATGTGTATGCTGGAAGTTCAACAGCCACACGAGGCCTTATGGCTAGTTGGCTGCAGTGATTGGGATGAGTGCATGAATGGTATTGATAATTTGTTGTGTGCAGACAATCAGCAGTAGTTTACAGCAAGTGTGTTAAAAAGTATTTATTTTTAAGAATATATTGTCTTTCAATTAACTCCCAAATCAAATGTTTATTCCTTAATTTCCACTATTTAATTCTGATTTAAAATTCAAGCCATGTCAAGATGAATGTTATGGTTGAATTTATATTTTGGAAATTTGTTTACATCGGCACCAATTATTTCTGCCGATACCAATTATACCGATTGTTCCAATAATCTGCCCGATTATGAGTATGGCTGATTAATCGGTACAGCTTTAGGCTAATGTTAGGACTGGTCAGCCAGGTGTCAGAATAATGTAACTAGGTGGGACATGATGCTACATGTCTGCTGCATCATGCCCCAGTGCTAGGCATCACTTTAAACTGCCACAATGCAGACATTGTAGCAACATAACTGAAAAATTGTTAAAAGCTACATTAAAAATCCAGATCACACACACACATAAGCACAAATGAAACACCTGTCAAGATAAATCTGTACACTGTTTTCATTTAAGAGTTTAATATCAGACAGCTGACACAGCCACCAACACCAAACCAAGTGGTTACTGAAGCATGTCTGTATATAATCTTTTAATCTAGACCACTGTTCATAAAGTTGAAAAATAAATATGTTCAAATGATTCTGGCATTAAAAGGGTAACTTTCAAGCTAGATCACACCCATGATATGGCCTGATAATCTCTGACAGTGATAAGGTGGACCTGTGAATCTGCAATTTTGGGATTATCTATGTGGCAAAAGTTCACTTGCACCAGGAAACCTGATTGACATGATATTCATTTTGTGGTTTTGTCTGAAAACCAGTTACTAATGAGCTATGGCTTTGGGCAATAATTAGTGTGTGTATAATAGTTTTAGTATTTTAAAGTCATATTATCATATTCTTTTCCTTTTTTTGTTAAAAATCATGAATAAAATGAGATAGTTGGGTAAATCTTAAATCACAGAGAATAAAGTACAGTTTTTTCATAGAAGAGAGATGAAGGATTGATGTAAATAAGCATTCAATCTAATCTTCCTAGATAATTTCATTATATTTTTCATGCTCAATAATACTATTTCATACATACATATGCTTTCTCTTTTCTTTCTGTCCTTAATGATCTTGTATTGACTTAAGGCAATGAGTGGAAGTTTCAGCATACATAACTGTGCATTGAAACAAAATAAATGCTGTATAATTAATCTTTCAGTTGGTTTAGAATAAAACAAACTCGTGTAAATGAATTGTCAAAAAATGAAGGTTTTTTTTATCACTAGGAATGTATCATTGGGGGTGGGTGCCTGTGTCACATGTGGCAAACTTCATCGGGTTTTAGAATCTATGTTTTGTAGTAACCATGATATCAATGAAAATTGGTTTCCCATGAAAAATGTGTAACCACTGTGTGTAAGCAATGTATGTGTAACTACTGTATGTGGATAATGTGATCATGCAGTATATGAACCAAACCAACAGCACTTATTGCATGCACTCAGTGGCGGTCTACAAAGTTATCATTGTGTGAAGATAAACTGAAAGGCAATGGAATCACTAACTCAAATATAGACAGCCTCCACTGGCAGCAAATAAACACTACTAAGAAGAATTGAATTACTCTTCTACTAATAATATGAAACAGGTAATTGAGACCATGGGGAATCGATTGTGTGTACCAAGAAACTTGTAGATTATTCATTTAGATGGATCATGGTTGTGTGCAGATCTTAAATGAGAGACAACAGTTGCGAATTAAGTATGTGCAGATATTTCATACAGGTATTTTATAAACAGTTTCACCTACATTAATGATGTCAGTGAAAATTAAATCTAGCTTTTGTATCTCATTTTATTGTTCATTCTTTCATTGTCAACAATGAATTCTTAAATACCGTATTCTCTTTGTCTTTTCTTACTATCCTTACTGATCTGACAACACACCAGTTTATGGAATGAGTTAAACTTAACATGTACTGATATTGTATACTTAAATGTGAATTGGAACAATATAAAATGCTTTATAATTATTTTATAATTTCATTTTACACAAGGATTAAAATCAAACAAATGCATATGAAAGGTAATATTTTATTACATTAAGTAAGTTAAATTAACAAATAGCTAACTTGTTTTATTGTTTGGAATGTATGGTAAAATGGGGGGATGGGGCTTTCTGCATCACATGTGGCTTTTATTTTATTGGGTCTTTAAATTTGTAGTTCAGGGAAACCACAACATCCGTTAATATTGGTTCCCCATGAAAATTGGTACCCCATGAAAAAGTCTAACAGTAGTCATTTTTTGATACACTGTTGTTGATAGATTTTGTTATGACTGAATGGTCTTAACCTGAATAACAGAAGAGAGTGAAAACCAACCAGTTTTGTAAAATTAAAACAATAATTGATTTCTCTTGATTACAAAATAAAAATTTTAAAAATATCTTATAGTATTTTGAATTAAATCCCAAATAGTCCTACAAATTATATCACAAGTCCAGATGTATAGAGTTCCAAATGAATTCCAGTGGTGATCTGAATAAATTTCAATATTGAACATGTGCTAAGCCTCAAATGTGCTAATGTGTCAACAGTCTTGATGTATCACAATGATATAATCCAAAAATATCCTTGAATGAATTAACAATAATTCCTAAATAATGTTTTAGTCTTAAGCAGTATTAAAGAGCACTTTGTAATTCCAGTAAATAATTTAAATAAATCTCCCAAATTAAAAACTGAATACAACAATAAGACTGATTCCACTTTGAACATTAAGGTAGGAATGCCTACTTTTAAACTAAACAGTATTAATATAAAATTAAAAAGCTATGATGCAATAACAGAATCAGAATGAGGGTCAACTTCCTTTCAAGAACATTCAGATTTCTGGTCATCCTAAACTCAGATACCAAGTAAACATGTTTGCCTCTATTAATAATGATCTGAATATTTAATATATAGAGAAATATTTGCTATGAATTTTGTTTTTAGCAAAATGAATGTCACTTGTCAGGTAGGACCTTATCTTGATTACTGGCTAAGTTCAATCTTACAATATTGATATACATTATACAATGTTTCCCAAAGTATGGTACTCGTACCACTGGTCTTATGTGAAAGGGTTTCAGGGGTATATGGCAGAAAATAAATCGCTAAAGATTCATGCTAAAAAGAAACACTACTGCACTAGAAAAAGTGGTGTGCCCATAAGACTGATGTCCCAAATAACAAAAGGGGTACAAGAATATTTTAGGTTTGGAAAATGCTGACATAACATATAATCATGGAGAAAAGCCAACAAAACAATACTAATTTAATATACATGATAATTCACATTAATATTTAGATGTGCCAGTCATTGGCACAAAGGAACCAAAACTCTACAAAGACTGTTCCTCATTAAAAAAATTAATGGTTATCTTGTCTCCTTTGCACAAGCACAGTGAGACACGAGTATTTCTTTTCCGTTGCCAGCATCAGTTTTCAGCTTATGTGTTTATTTTCCATTGCCAGCTTCAGTTTTAAGGTTGCATATTTATTTTCCATGGTCAGCATCAGTTTAAGATTGCATGTTTATTTTCCATTGCCAGCATCAGTTTTAAGATTGCATATTTATTTTCCATTGTCAGCTTCAGTTTTAAGATTGCATATTTATTTTCCATTGTCAGCATCAGTTTTAAGATATGTTTATTTTCCATTGTCAGCTTCAGTTTTAAGATTGCATATTTATTTTCCATTGTCAGCTTCAGTTTTAAGATTGCATATTTATTTTCCATTGTCAGCATCAGTTTTAAGATATGTTTATTTTCCATTGCCAGCATCAGTTTTTAGATTGCATATTTATTTTCCATTGCCAGCTTCAGTTTTAAGATTGCATATTTATTTTCCGTTGTCAGCATCAGTTTAAGATTGCATGTTTATTTTCCATTGCCAGCATCAGTTTTAAGATTATATGTTTATTTTCCATTGCCAGCATCAGTTTTAAGATTATATGTTTATTTTCCATTGCCAGCATCAGTTTTATGATTATATGTTTATTTTCCATTGCCAGCATCAGTTTTATGATTATATGTTTTATGTTAGAAGTTTTTTCAAGCCAGATACAGGGTGGGAGTGCATCATTGCACCTCTTTTAGATCAGACAAAGGTTCCAGATCTACATGTACATTATATTTATCATTTGGATTTTATTGTCTTGCCTGCATAACTTGGCAAGATGTATGTGTCAGTTAATTCCACACCAACAGCCACTTTGACAGGATTTATGTCTTGCCTGCATAACTTGGCAAGATGTATGTGTCAGTTAGGTAATTCCACAGTAACAGCCACTTTGATGAGATTTATGTCTTGCCTACTCAAGCAGAAATATGTTCTACTTATTTATCTTTACAAATGCTGTGCATCCGGCACAAAAAGCAATTCTGAACTGTTAGATTCTTCATTTCTTACTAACTGTCAGTCATCAGTTGTATGTGAACTAAATGGCTATATTATATCTCTCATTGTCATTGGAATGCCCTCAGAATTTAAACTTTAGTTCTCCAAGCTAAATGAGACATTTAAGACGATCAAAAGGTCAATGGTGGATGAACAAGTTTGGTGCAGATGGAATAGTAAATTTCAGCATCTTTTTTTTATGGCTTTTCTCAATGTAGAGACATTGAAGATGTATTATTATATAATCACTTGTGAGTTGAATCCTACTGCACACTGCATAGACCCTTATCTAGCAGGACATTGTGCAATGGAGATCTGGGTCTGTGCAGTTTGTGGTTGGATATAGTCGCTTATAACTTGAATCCTACTGCACACTGCATAGACCCTTATCTAGCAGGACATTGTGCAATGGAGATCTGGGTCTGTGCAGGTTGTGGTTGGATATAGTTGCTTATAAGTTGAATCCTACTGCAACAACATAGACCTGGATCTGCCATCGGATAATGTTGTTTGTTCTCCTAACTACTCATAGACCCTAATCTACAAGCACATTGTGCATTGGATGACTGGGTCAGTACAGTTTGTGGTTTGACTTGCCTTATAGACAAATATGTACAATGTGTTAGTGTTTTTTTGTCAGTAATGTTTTTTTAAAGTACAAATTTTAAAACCCTTTAGTGATTGCTTTAATGAGGTATTTTTTGAGGATTTCTTATTTTTAATTTTGCTTGGGAAGCACAATTATCAGAATGTTTCCAATCATAAAGGCTATTTTGACTGACAATTGTTTTTGGTTTTTTATTTAAATTTATACAGGGTTATTCGGCAGAATGACAGACCATTCGGAGGAATTCAGCTCATTGTTTGTGGAGACTTTCTTCAGCTACCTCCTGTTGCCAAAGGAAATGATAAGAGAAAGTTCTGCTTCCAGGTACTCAGTTTCTTCCTAGGTTGGATTATTTTGGCAGCCCACACAGGATTAGTTGTTCTCTGTTGCCAGTTTTAGCATGGCACTCTACCCACAACAGGTTGGATCCTATCCACTCAATGCAGTTATGTGCCATTTGACATCAACTTGACCTGATTACTCTCTCCATGTCCCATTTGGCATCAGCTTGATCTTATTAATCTCTCCATATGCCATTTGGCATTGGCTCGATCTTGTTAATCTCTCCATGTCCCATTTGGCATCAGCTTGTTCTTATTAATCTCTCTATATGCCATGTGATATTAACTTGATCTTATTAATCTCTCCATGTGCCATTTTGCATCAGCTTGATCTGATTAATCTCTCCATGCGCCTTTTGGCATCAACTTGATCTGATTAATCTCTCCATGTCCCATTTGGCACCAACTTGATCTGATTAATCTCTCCATGTGCCATTTTGCATCAGCTTGATCTGATTAATCTCTCCATGTGCCTTTTGGCATCAACTTGATGTTATTAATCTCTCTATATACCATTGGCATCGACTGGATCTTATTAATCTCTCCATGTGCCATTTGGCATCAGCTGGATTTTACTGTACTGCATTGCCTGCTAACTGTTGGACATAATGTATGTATTGCATTGTCTGCTAACCATTGGACATAATGTATGTATTGCATTGACTGCTAACCATTGGACATAATGTATGTATTGCATTGCCTGCTAACTGTTATCACTTTGAGATTTTTGTCTGTATGTCTGCATGTATATGTATTGTCTGTCCATTCCTTAGAGTATGATCACTGTCACAAAGTTTTTAGAAAATGAGCTCAATGTTATCTTTTGTTTCTTTCAATCTCCCAAAAAGTTGAGCTGAACAAAAATGGGGTCTCTTAATGGCTCAGGAAAAATATTGGCTGAGCAATGTTATGCTGCATACTTGTCCTCTCATCCTGACTAGATACAATTGCCTGAGCAACGTTATACTGCATACTTACTGCATACTTGTCCTCTCATCCTGACTAGATACAATTGCCTGAGCAACGTTATA